>CAHIKZ030001622.1:390000-456330 GCA_903632075.3 Acanthosepion pharaonis | reverse complement strand
CTTGAGTTCTGTCTCCGAATCACACTGACTGCCCGTTCTTGCCAAACCGTGAACGCCCCTCAAGAAGAACTCCCCGACTCGGAAAAAGAAGTTGTTTTATAGTTGTTCATATACCCATAATCCTCTTGCGTCTTCATGTGATCCCATAATTCATTGCGTCCATGTCCCATATAATGCATTGCATTGTTATTGCATAAAAATGCGGCGCCAGTCCCCTCATTCTTTTACGTTATCTGGCCGAGGATGGATTACGGTGAGCGGTAAGTGCTTTTTTCTCTCCCTCATTTCAACTGCAGTAGCTTTACATGCTAAGCAAATCACGGGCTCTTTTTTGGCGGGGACGAGGCAAGTCACGACCAGTTGTGCTCGTCCCAGGTTCTGTCTCATGTCTGCCACAGGGATTAAGTCTTTTACAGCTACATTTCAGATTCAGAGAGACAAGAAAGAATCTGTTTGTATTGTATGGGGCAGAAATACCTCCCACATAATGGTAAGACATAATGATGTCTTCATGTTGCTTATGTCTTATGATTATCTAAAAAGCAGTAGTGGAATTCAAAAATTTTTAAGAACAAGTTCTCTCAATAGCAACAGGGTCCCTCATTTTTCCACAGTCTATATTTAGAAATAAAGCAAATTTTTCTTACTTATTCAAAAATACCAAAATTAATCTGCATTACATTTCAGCTTATCATTTTGAAAAGAAAAGTGAAAGACATGCTTTAAAATCTTTTATTCATGATGTTTCATTTTAAAAAATTTCCAAATAGCCACTTGTCTGTCATCATAGTCTTCAGCATTTTTTTGTAATTCCCACAAATATTTTAACTAAAATCAGAAATTCTTTCCAGTTACTTGATAGAGGAATTCAGAAAACTACTTTGACTTACAAAGATTTCGCTTGGTGCTTTCAAAATATTAAGGGAAAAAATTTGTGCTAACAGATTGTTAATAATATATAGTTTTTCTTCTAAATTGAGATTGTTATCATCTCCTTGGCCAACTGAGTTAAAAGAATTCAGTTAAATTACTCAACCCCTTCATTTCTTCTTCTCTTTAGTTTGTCAAGCATGCTTTAATTTTTACTCATTCTTTTTCTTAAAAGCCAATACCTATCATTTCAAAGCCAATACCTATCATGTTCAGCTCACTGTTCATAAGAAATTTCATTTAGATACTGAAAACAGTTTCTTTTATTTTAGTTATATTTATTACATTTTTTATCATTTTTTTACTTCTACATTTGTATTTTTTTTTTCATTTTTTTAACATTTTTTTAACAGTTTTTTACATTTTTTAACAGTTTTTTTACATTTTTTTTTTTTTTTAACATTTTTTTTAACATTTTTTTTTTTTTTAACATTTTTTTTTACATTTTTAACATTTTTTTTTTACATTTTTTAACATTTTTTTTTTTTACATTTTTTAACATTTTTTTTTTTTTACATTTTTTAACATTTTTTTTTTTACATTTTTTAACTTTTTTTTTTTTTTTTACATTTTTTAACATTTTTTTTACATTTTTTAACATTTTTTTTTACATTTTTTAACATTTTTTTTACATTTTATTCTTTTTAAAATTATTTACATTTTTATTTTGTATTTTATTTGTCTTTACATTTTAAGTGTGTCTAAAATCACAGATACTTTCAAAAAGACACAAAACAATTTCACATAATGAATTTTGTATTTTAAATAATAATGATTATACTCTTGCCAAATAATAATTAATTCTTAGAAATGTACAGATTTTTATTTCATCTCCCATAAATGTAACATTTTACTTATTCAATAAGGAAACTAATTCAGTCCCAGGATGATATGCAGGAAGTGTAACAGATACCATCATTGGAAAACTAGAATTGGTAAGCAAAGTCCAAATTTCAGACTAGTGCATTGTGCAACTGCTCTTGGAAAAGGCCTCAGTTCATATCTTCTCTTCTGAGCTATGCATTATAACATTGTTGGCTGGGTTCATCTATAACCATGGGTAACACTCTTGTGAACTAAATACAAGGGTTGATACAATTATTTCTTTCAATTTACCTCCAACAAGCTTGGTACTATTTTTTCCAATAATTTTCTCTGAAAAACAATTATTTCATTCCTTGTATTTAGTACAAGAGAGCAACCAATCTAAGAGAAGGAAAACTTTGAATTCTATACCACAGAGAAGGTAATCAGAAACTACTCCACTATCTTTCCCAAAAATGCATAGCAATTTACAGATGATAATGAAATATCTGTGAAGTCATGATCACATGCATTCTGAAGTAAAATTAAAAGAAATAGTCTCAGGAGAGATTCCTGATCTGTGTTTCACATTTCTAGCATTTACTTATATTTATGTATTTCTGTTCTAGTTTAAGTGAGGCTCAGAAGAAAAATATTAGCCCTCTTTTAAACTTTCATCCGATTGGACTATGTGATCAAAACATAATAGTGGCAAACAAAAGCTATAACACCTTGTATGAAATTCGGAGGACACTGGGCCATCTACAGGTAAGCAGTTCACTTTAAATTTTTCTTTTAAACTTAATATTCAAATGACACTTTAATCTATTGCCAATATTCTTTCATTATTAAAAGGTTTATGGCCATGTCTTGTTAAAACATTGGTTCTTCTCCAATCACCAAGGTTAAGAAACATTGAGTCTGGTCAGTACTTAAATGGGTGACTGCTTGGGAATACCAGGTGTTGTAAACTTGGATGTGTGGGTGGTGTAGTGGATAGCAGTTTGGAATGAGAAATCAAAGCAGAGTTCAAATTCCAGTTGAGGTTGTTACATTACCTTACAACTTACCCTTAGAAAACGTATGGATCCATCTCTCCACCCAAGTATGTGCTACATAGTAGCATAGACTGTTTCATAATCCTATTGCAAATCCGACTTCTTAAAAAAATTTATGATTAAATTGGCACAGATGTATGTTTGTCAATAAAAGAAACCACCCAACCATATGAATTACAAATTGGAGATGCCAAAATCAAACCAGTACAGTAATTTAAAAATCTGAAGGTACATTAGGATAGTGAAAAATGCTTTCCGAAAGCTAAGCAAAGTATTAAGAAATGGGAAAATTTTGTTAGAAACATGGGAAAAAAATGAAGTGCTGAACTCTTATGTAATATCAGTCTTTTTTATATGGGAAGGAATGTTGGACAATCTCTTCATAAATGAAGAAGAGAGTATTCTACAGAAGAATGCTGAGGATACTATGGACAGAACATGTGAGCAATTCTATTTTAAATGGAAACAAAAATGACACTTATACTTAACATCAGGAAGAGACAGATGAACATTCTAAGGTGCATAATGAGGAAAGAGGTCTTGGAAAATTTGATACTCACAGGATATCTTGAGAGCAAAACAGACAGTGAAACAAAGCATAACCTACCTTGAAAGATTGAGTATGGGAGAGATAACAAAAAGACAATTTGAGTTACTGTTATAGAGTAGTTTCACAGTGGAGGCTTGTATTTCACTAAGTTGGTCCTAAAAAGGTTCGACGTACAAAACGTTAGGAATTGATATAATAGTTAATTACGCAGCAATCTAGTTGTGGTGGCTGATACTTTAATGTCCAACATCGACTGACTGACCGACCAAGTCTCTGAGCCCTCTGGCGACTGCTACTACTTATAAGTGGGAGAGTCTATTAATAATAGAATAGATATGTTCCAGTATAACAGTTACAAAGGCCTGGAAATTGTGGAGGGCCATGATCGGCAACATTATTAAGACACGACACACATATGGCCTTCTGTATGATGTGACACTTGCAGTGACAATTCGATTCCCTAATCTTTACATAGTTATGGGAATAGGCTGTTTTGTGTGTGAAAAACAAACTTTATTTTGAGATGGGGTTGTATATATATATATATATATATATATATATATATATATATATACACACATTTTTTTAATTTATAAACGTTTACATAAATTAATAAAATTATCTATTTGTTCATTCATTATCTAAGATAATAAAATTTAAACTTCAAATGCTTCCAAAAAAAATCCCATTTAAAAAAAAAAACATTAAAAATCAAGTTTTTCAAATGAAAAAATGTTTAAAAAAGATTTTAAAAATTCAGAAATTTTTTTTAAAATACAGTAATGCCTTCAGATACAAGCTTAATTCATTCCAAGACCAAACTTGTAACTCAAAAGTTAAGAAGAAAAATCAATTTTCCCCATTGAAATTATTGAGAAAATTTCCAGGCCCCTAAAAATCACCCTTATTTTTCTTAAAACTTAGCTTTTTTTTTTATTTATTTGTGGTTTTCTTACAAACAAAAATGGGTGAATAAACAAGAAATGTTGTTTACAAACAATAAATTAAGAGAATAAAAAAACAAATTGTAAAGAAATAAACTGTACTAAACCATGAAGTTCAGAAGCATCATAGGACAACTGGAGGGAGAGAAGGACAGTATCAGCTAGCCTAGCAATTGCTGACCTAGTCTACAATACTGAAGATTAACTTTATCAATTAATTTTTTAAAATGTTTACATCTTATCTATTACTGTAACTAATTAAAAAAAATTTTTTTTGTTTATTCTCAATGTAGAATGACGAATCCATTACTTGTATATCTTCCTCATTTTTTTTTAATTTCTCCATTTTACCTCAAACAAAATCATATTTCAGTTTTTCACCACTGCTCTTTACACTTACTTTCTTTAGACCCATGGTGTCACTGAAGGAATTTTGCAAAATAATTGCAAAGACATACAATACTTCCAGAGCTAGTTGAACACATGTAACTGTGAGTGGAAATACTCTCAAAACTTAGCGCTTGCTGTGCCAACTTGTGAATGATTAGAATGAAACTCACTTGTCTCAAAATTCAGCTTCTATCTCAAGGTAAAAAATTGACCAATCCCTGGCTCGTATCTCAAAAAAATCCTATGTCAGTATGCTTGTATCTGAAGGCATTACTGTATTGCTGATATTAGGTACCTCCACTTTTTCATGGAAAACAACATGGCATAATGAAAAAGGCCACTGATGTTAGTGCATTTTCATGCTTGACATTTGTAAATAACAGCCAATACTTGATACACGTTTGGGCAATCATGTCTCTTTCAACTCATGACTGACTAGACAGAAGATTTTCCCTGTAATAAGATGCCATTTCTTTCTGCAGTATACCATCAACCAAGGCTATAATTCGTCCTAATGTCCTGCTGTTCAGTCCATAACTTGGTTTGGTTTGTTTTGTTTTCGGCATATCAACCTCAATGGGTCATTTAATGCTGACAACTTTTTTTTTCCTGGTAATATTTCTGTTAATATTTTTTTCATCAAAAATGTATAGCTGGTAATATTATTTTTTCAAAAACGTATTATCAGAGGCCTTGTTGTTGGACGTAGTTTGTCGTCTTTCCCAAGATGCGGACATAGTTTGTCATCTTTCCCAAGATGCGGACATAGTTTGTCGTCTTTCCCAAGATGCGGACATAGTTTGTCGTCTTTCCCAAGATGCGGACATAGTTTGTCGTCTTACCCAGGAGGCGGACGTAGTTTGTCGTCTTACCCAGGAGGCGGATGTAGTTTGTCGTCTTACCCAGGAGGCGGATGTAGTTTGTCGTCTTACCCAGGAGGCGGATGTAGTTTGTCGTCTTACCCAGGAGGTGGACATAGTCTGGGTATTAATTATTTGCCCATAGCTGAGACCCTAACAGATGCTACCACCCCAAGTCAGGGTGGGACCTGGGAACACCAACAATTAAGAGGTGGTTCCATGCTCCTCAAAACCTCCTGATCAGAGGCCTTACTGTTGGACGTAGTTTATTGTCTTACCCAGGACATGGATGTAGTTTAACGTCATACCCAGGATGGTCCATAATGTGGGTGAGAAGAGATGGATTCATACCTTTCCATGTAAGTGAATCTAACAAAGCCAACTGGAATTCAAACTCAGCTCTTCAATTTCTCATTTCACGTGGATATCCATTACACCAGAACGTACATCCATTTGTTGTATTATGGCTAACTAGATACGAGTTGTCCCCTTTGGACCAGCCTTGTCCTGCTCCCTCCTCTTTCCTCCCCGGTCATGCATAAGGAGGAACCCTAGGTCAACACTATGAAGCAATCCAGCTATGAGAATAAAAGCTTGTATATATGTATTCAGCGATTCAGTAATGAATTATGCATTGGAAAATAATTCATATTTTTCTGTATCTCACTCATTTAAACTGTCATTTAACCCCTCTCTTTAAAACTTCTTTCTCTTAAATTTTAATCCCCACCTTCACTTTTAGACTTTCCTGTTCTTCTCTCGTCTGTTACCCCTCTCTAGAACTTTCATTTACCTCTCACATTCGTCCCCCACTCTCATACATACACTCTCACAAATTTTTTTTTTTTTTTCCCGGAGTTATTTTTTCCGATTTCTTTTTGAATTTGTAAGTCTGATGAATTGGATCGTATTTACGATTACAATGTAATAAATTATGACCATGAAGCACTAGTGTTTAAGCCTTTTTATTATATATATATATATATATATATATATATATATATATATATATAAAATGTTGGAGTCTTTTTTATTTGTTCAGAATCAGCTCAGTTTGGAATCCAAGACGCAACACATAAGATAATCAATGAACAATTATTACATTAACATTTTAACACCAGCTGTTGTTTTCATCACCCACAATGTCACTGGTAGTATCTCTAAAAAGTAAAATCAATTACCTCAACAAAACTTTCATTCATAACATATCTTTCTCTTTGTAATCATAAATAGAGAAATAACAAATTTGTGTCGTTGAAGGTAAAACAAACGTTGATTAATCATCCACTCTACTATACTTGCTTGTCACTTTTTTCTCTTTTGCAGAAAATGAAAATTAAGCAAACAGAAAAAAAAAAAAAACCTAAATTTCTTCTCTTCTTCAACGAATGATAATGCCTTTGAACTGAGCTGTATCATTTGTTTGTTTACTTTTTGTTTTGTTTTTTAAAAAAAACCCTAATTTATAAAATAGATCCTAAAACTTGATTTTTCATTTTTTATTTTTTTTTATTTTCTGAAACATTAGCTTCTAAAACTTTATTTTTTTTTTATTATGAAGAAGAACTCTATAGGTCTCACCATTTATAAATTTGCTATATTTTGTCTGTCTCCCTTGTATCAATAGAATAAAACTGCTGACATTAAACAATAGAATAAAACTGCTGACATCATTAAACAATCATTTTTCATCAACTTACACACAATTTTTAATGTAACATATTGTAACACTGAGTCATCGGCCCATGGTCAACTCCAAGTCGTGGTGCAAAACTTTGATATTTCTCCTACCAGTGTTTTGGGGTTGACTCTTAGTTACTGCCACAAACCTGTGTCTCGGTCGGTCAGTGGTCGTCACTGCCCGGCAGGATCCTTTGGTCAGGGTACCAAGTGGGATGGTCAATTGATTTCAAACAGCTTCACACCAGATGCAACCAGTTCAACACCACCTCCATCATTCTCAGCTCACTTCTAATGTCTGGTTACCGAAGCAACTACTTCGATCTCAAATCTAACCTACCCACGTGATTTTGATCTTAGGTAGATGAGATCAATCAGGCATCAGGCCATAGTGTAAGATTAGTCTAAACTAGAGGTGATATCATACAAGTGTAAAGAAAAGAATCAAATAAAACCTCAAGAGGTTCAAGTATGTTGAAAGAAACAAATCAACTTTTACCCATCTGTTATATACAGGAGTGTGTGTTTTTCTCCCAACCCGTTTCTTTGGAGAGTGACACTTTTATACTTCTTAGGCAAGTTCTGGTCTTCTAAGTCAACTGGTTTAGTTTTTAAGCTTCATTCATCAGTATAACTTGCTATTGGTAACAAAAGCGAAATCGGAGGTCGTGGAATCTCTCGGTCAGCTTCTGCGAGGCAATGCGCTGGTTCCTGCTACTCGAACTGCAGGACTGAAACTTCTCAACTGTAACTCAACTTATTTATGTGTTAGTGAATCTAAAGAATTTGACTGGAATTCAAACTTAGCTCTATGATTTCTCACTAAGCTGATATCTATTACACCATACGGCTACACATCAGGATTACAAGGACGAAATGAGAGCTCCATTCTATTCAATCTCTTCCTGGACTATGCACATTTACAAACACAGATGTGAGGAGATTGGCATTGACCATTTAAGCATTTCCTACTGCATCCCAAATGTGTCTACCAATAGAAGACAATGATGCTACTTTCCTTCCCAAAGCTAATTTACTGATGATGTGGGCTATGCTGATGACATAGGTATACATAGTTAGAACAATAATGATCTTGAATTTCCAAGAAATAGGATTCAAAATGAACCTTTCCAAAGCAAAAACTATGATCTACAATTGGAATGAAATGATCAATTCAATGTCTGTGATGGCACCTACCCTGAACCCATAATAAAAATTCAGTAAATAATAAACACTTTAAATACCTCAGTGTAGGGATCAATTATAATAAATTTAGTATAGGAGAAAAGGTAAATTGAACATACCTTCGTCAGAGATAGTTTTGCCTGACAACATAAATTGCTAGAAAACTAAAACATCAACCTGAAAACTCGAGTCCTATTCTGAAATACCGTCATCAGATTGATACTTTTATATAAATATCATGCATGGCACCAAACCTGTTTAGAAATAACTAAACTGAGAGCTGCATACAAACATTTTCTAAGACCAATGGTTAATTTAAGTGAGTGATACATGCAGGTTTTGGCAAAGATTATTATTCTGTGAACTACCAACAGCAGCAACAACTAAAATGGATAGTACTTGACACTCAGAGAAGGACATAATGAAGACGCTGAGGTTCCACACTACTTCAAATAGGACATTAGGATAGAAACCCCCATCAATACTAGAAAAAGCAATAACAGCTAGTGGACATGAAAACATTATTTTCCTGAAAAAATTCAACTGAAAACAGTACTGCCTTTTGTTAATGAATGCCAAATGTTTCCTTGTAGAGAATAATCATAGTATTTCATATTACTAACCACTTACTTTATCACTACACCTGCTTATCTTTACTCATTTTAATTTTCTAATCTTATCAGTTTTGAAGTTTGTAGACTTCCTCACAACCATATGGCCATCATTCCTATACAGTCCAATATCTTCAATATTAATTTCACAGTGTGCTCTTAGATCATATAAAATAAACAGACCACCAAGATCAGAAGATCAGAGTGCAATGATCCCATTGTAATATCAAAATGGTCTTTTTAATTTTTTACCCATTGTTCCTTATTAAGAATGAGAATAGATTTTTTTTGCATTCTTGGATTGTATAGGGATGATGGTCCTATGGTTGTGAGGAAGTCTTCTAATCTTATCAATTTTGAAGTTTGTAAACTAATACATAGAGAATTTAAGTGCCTAAATTTGAAAGTTACTATTAATACAAAATTAAAAAAGGCAAACTTCCTCAATATAACATTAGACTTAATGAAAAATATATACCAACCTTTATAAAAAAAAAAAAAACAATACCAATTCTTTATATATCCAACCAAAGTCAAATCAATCCCCATCTATAATAAAGCATGTACCTTCATCCATTGAAAAATGCATAAGTATAAATTCTGCTAATGAAAGAATATTCAATGAACACAGTAATTTTTATAATAAAGCTTTAAAGAATAGTGTCTATAGTTGCCCTGACATTAATTATTATTATAACAACAACCACCACAACAAATCATTGGTACACACCCCCATTCAACCAAATGGTTAGTAGTAAGTTAGGAGATAAATTTCTTGCTTTAATTGAAAAACATTTTCCAAGAAATAATCCTCTTACCAACATTTTTTAACAAAATACCCTAAAATTAGGTTATAGTTGTACTGATAATTTAGAAAAAAATTATAAAAATAACAATAAAATTTTAAATAAATACTTAAACCAGAATTTTAAAAAAATAGTGATCCAGACATAAGAATAAAAAAAATTATGTAACTATAGGAATCCAATAAATTGCCCATTGAATAATAAATATCTTAAAGAATCTATAGTTTACCAATGTACTATCTCCTCTATTGAGAATCCTAATATTAAATTTTTTTATATTGGTTGCACTAAAAATAATTTTAAATCAAGGTGGTGCCAACATCTGTCTTCCTTTAAAAATAATGTGTATCATAAGCAAATATCCCTATCCAAATATTTTTGGCATTTAAAAGAAACAAATAACCCCCCCAACAGTAAAATGGAAATTATTTAAAAAAAGAACTTTGTAGGTCTTTAAATGACCCATGTCCTTTTGTGCCTACATGAAAAGTTATATATTAAGTTTCTAAAAAATAAAGATTTCTTAAATCAAAGAAAAGAAATAACTGTTTTTTGTAGACACTGTATTATGCTTACTTTAAAACATAATTAAAAAAATTTAATAAATTATATATCTATTATTTGATCATAAATAAGTAAAAAAATGCGTAATTAAATTTCTAAATGTTAAATCTTAATTTTAACAATATTGTATCAAATATACTAATAAATAAATATAGTATTTTAAATCTTTATATATAAAAATATAAATATATAAAATATGATTTAATCATATTTGAAGCCCCTTTACAAAAATCCCAATGTATTTTATAAAAAAAGTAAATAAAAATGCCATTGCAGCCTATCTTATGATAGGCAGGATGACATATTCTCATATAAGTAAGCCAGTATCAACTGGCAGAAATTACAAACCCACACCTAACCCTTAATCTATATTACACTTTGCCATCTTAAATTAAACTTTTATCCTGATTTGTCAAAAAAGCAACACCCTTTTAAAATTTTGTAATCCTTTCCTCCTCCAATTTAAACTATATAATACTATTTAGCTTAAAAAAAATAATTTTTTTTTTTAGTTATTCAACATTGCTTGAGAATGGAACAAAAAACTTTAGGTTTAATTTAAAGTTTAGTTTATAATTCCAAAATATGGTAATTTCTGTGTCATGATGAATATATATTTTTAAATAATAATATTATAATACTAGCAGTAGAGACTGGCGTTGCCCGAGGATGTAACAGTAAGAGATAGATCAAGTATCGCCCATCATAAAGACGGAAAAATAAAATTGACAAAGATTATAGTTTAAGGTTGACGGACACACACGCATGTCTTAATTAGTTTTCAATCGTTATGAGTCTACCGATTGAATAGAATTTCATTATAAACAATTCTCTTGTAAATGGAATTTTTAAATCATTCTGAATGTAAAAGTAAAGAAAAAAGTGTGCAAGACAATAAGAAACACTACCTGCCAAAAAAAAAAAAAAAGTGATGTTTTGTTGAAATCGGTTGATACAAACGAACGCACACACACACAACCTGGGTTTTATAAGTATAACTCAGTATGAGTTGTCCCCCTTTCATCTTACTTATTATAAAACGCAGATTGTGTGTGTGTGTGTGTGTGTCTGTACATTTATATATTGGATCGGATTTCCAGCATTTTTCAACCGATTTCAACAAAACCTCACAGGACTACGTGAAATTACCTTGCGGTGGTTCTAACAGCGCCAGAAATGGGGGGAAAAAACTATTGTTTTTGCACGAAATCAATTTGAAAACATGGTTAAGTGTATCACACCAAGCCGGAAGTTACTGCTGGCTATTCAAATGTCTGAATGCCATTAACTTCCGGTGACTCAATTATAAAAATTTTTTGTTTTTTCAGAGAACGATACACAAAAAAGTAAACAAATGAAATCTAAACATAGACAAGTCCTCCTAACTAAAAATAATAACCGGAAACTACTTTTTAAATACACAAGGTGTCCAAATTTTTTTTTTTCAAAGTAAAAAATCATAAATTCTAAAAGATTACAGAAAGGCTACTAAAAATGAATACGATTTGTTAGATCATCTTACTTATTATAAAACGCAGATTGTGTGTGTGTCTGTACATTTATATATTGGATCGGATTTATTGGATCTACATTTTTCAACGGATTTTAACAAAACTTCACAGGACTACATAAAATTACCTTGCAGTGGTTCTGACAGCGCCAAAAATTGGAAAAACAATTGTTTTTGCACAAAATCAATTTGAAAACACGATTAAGATGCATTAATGAAAGGGGGACAACTCATATCGAGTTATACATATTTTAAAACCCAGGTTGGTTGGTTGGTTGGTTGGTTGTGTATGTGTGTGTGTTTATATATGGGATCGGATTCCCTACATTTTTCAACCGATTTTCAACAAAACTTCACTTTTTTTGGCAGGTAGTGTTTCTTATTGTCTTGCACAGTTTTTCCTTTATTTTTACATTCAAAATAGTTTAAAAATTCCATTTACAAGACAAATGTTTATAATAAAATTCTCTTCAATCGGTAGACTCATAACGATTGAAAACAAGGTTTTTGTTTGAGTTTGGGTTTGACCAATTCGTTAAAAAAAAAAAAAAAAAACTAATTAAGACATACATGTCCGTCAACCTTAAACAATAATCTTTGTCAATTTTATTTTTCCGTCTTTATGATGGTTGATACTTGATCTTTCTCTTACTGTTACATCTCCGGGCCATGCCAGGCTCTACTGCTAGTGCCTCTTAATCGTGTTTTCCAATTTTTCGCATTGTCAGAACCACCGCAAGGTAATTTTACGTAGTCCTGTGAAATTTTGTTGAAATTGGTTGAAAAATGTAGGAAATCCGATCCAATATATAAATGAAACACACACACACACACACACACAACCTGGGTTTTATAATAAGTATGATGATCTAACAAATCATATTCATTTACTAGCCTTTCTGTAATCTTTTACAATTTATGATTTTTACTTACTGAATACAGTAAAAAAATAGCATATTTTGCTTGTGGTGATTCATAATTAGAATTCTGATTTGAATATATTTTCCACTCGTTGTTTCTAATACAAAAAATATTAACTTTATTTGGGTTTATTAATTATGATCTAAAAAATCTTATTCATTTAGTAGCCTTTCTGTAATCTTTTAGAATTTATGATTTTTACTTATTGAATACAATAAAAAAAATTGGACACCATGTGTATTTAAAGTAGTTTCTGGTTATTATTTTTAGTTAGGAGGACTTGTGTATGTTTAGATTTCATTTGTTTACTTTTTGTGTATCGTTCTCTGAAAAAAACAACAAAAATACAAACGCTGAGTCACCGGAAGTTGATGGCATTCAGACATTTGAATAGCCAGCAGTAACTTCCGGCTTGGTGTGATACACTTAACCGTGTTTTCAAATTGATTTCGTGCAAAAACAATAGTTTTTTCCCCATTTCTGGCGCTGTTAGAACCACCGAAATAATTTCAATTCCTGTGAGGTTTTGTTGAAATCGGTTGAAAAAATGCTGGAAATCCCATCCAATATATAAATGTACAGACACACACACACACACACACACACAATAATCTGCGTTTTATAATAAGTAAGATGAAAGGGGGACAACTCATACTGAGTTATACTAATAAAACCCAGGTTGTGTGTGTGTGTGTTCATTTGTATCAACCGATTTCAACAAAACATCACTTTTTTTTTTTTTTTTGGCAGGTAGTGTTTCTTATTGTCTTGCACACTTTTTTCTTTACTTTTACATTCAGAATGATTTAAAAATTCCATTTACAAGTCACCGGAAGTTAATGGCATTCGGACGTTTGAGTAGCCAGTAGTAACTTCCGGCTGGGTGCGATACACTTAACCGGGTTTTCAAATTGATTTCAGGCAAAAACAATTGTGTTTTTCCAATATTTGGCACTGTTAGAACCACTGCAAGGTAATTTTATGTAGTCCTGTGAAGTTTTGTTGAAATCGGTTGAAAAAAGTAGGAAATCCGATCCAATATATAAATGTACAGACACACACACACACACACACACACACACACAATCTGCGTTTTATAATAAGTAAGAATATGCTTTACTGTGTATTGAGCACTGTTTTTAAAAATAAAATCTAAAGAACTGTGGATTATAAATCTGATTGTTCTTTCTTTTTATTATATAAAATATTATATTTAATTTTATAAAACTTCTTCCCTTTAAAACAAATACCTTCCACTTTCCTTCCCCTGACCCCCTGTCTTGTGCCTTCCATCTGACTGAAACATTGAAATGGATAAACACTGTATTAATTTTACAACTGTTTTTTTTTCTTTCTTTTTCCCAGTTAAATTTCTATTTCTGACATGAACTCAGTCCATACCAGTGTTGATAAGACAGACAAGCTATTCCCCATATGAGATGATTTTGTGTATATATATATATATATATATATATATATATATATATATATATATATTACACACATAAACACATAAGACTTAATGTAAAACAGATTAATGCATTTAAATTACTTTTAATCAAAAAAAATTTTATTATTTTTTAAAAATGCATTTCAATGAATTAATGAGTATTGTTTTTCTTTTTCTTTTGAAGACTGAACTGGCTATTTTGAAAATTGACATCGAGATGTGGGAATGGCGTTCTCTCCGTCACAGCATTATCAAAAATATGTTAGATGACGTGCAACAGTTACTGGTTGAGTTCCATCTCTACAATATTAACATTGCATGGCGCACAAACCAATACCTTTCATCACTTCATCTGCTACAAGATCTTGAAGATCTCGGATTTAGGGCTTTCTCAGTTGAAAGGAATGAAGTTTGCAGCTATCTAACAGAGAACAAGGTCAACCTTACCAATTGTCACAACCTGCATTTTGTCAAAATCACATAACTGCATGATGTAACAGCATAACATGACCTCACATTATAAAACATGTTGGACTGAAAATTTCTACTGAAAATCTTGTGTGGATGTGAAAATAATTTTATAAGAATTTATCAAATTTCAGGGACATTAAAGATATCTTTTTTTTAATTTTTTTTTTTTTTTAGGTAAAAATATTTTGTCAAATTGCCTCATCAGTATATAACAATATTTCAAAACTTTTTTTTTTTTCTATATTTAAGCACTCCAGGTAATAAATATGAAAATATTTTACTTTTTGTTTTATTTTTGCTATTTAAATTTATTGTAAACTGTAAATATTTAAGTAAATGAACAGTATTAAATGATATTTACTTAAATATTTGTATCTATAAAAAGAATGTATAAACATAATAATTGTCAGACTTTATCCATTTCATAATATATATATATATATATATATATATATATATATATATAGATAGATATATAGATTTTTTTTTTCCAATGTAAAACAGGGAATGCTTCAACTAAAATTTGTAATGATTTTGGGACTCATCCAATTTACTTCATTAGCAACTTCTCTTTTTTTCTTTTTTTTTTCTCTTTTTTTTTTTTTTTTTTTTTTTTTTTTTTTCTCTTTTTTTTCAGTACTTTACATCCTACAGAAATATATCCAGAATGAAGAATTTTGAATTTAAAAAATCCACTTGCATTCAAGAGGCCCAAATACTCTAAATTATTTCAAATTAGTTCAAAGGAGCCCCCATTAAATGTATAATTAAAATAAATCATCTGCTTTTTATCTTTATCTCAGGGACCTTTTAGTTTTGGACCCCCCAAGCTTCAATCCTTACTCTATGTAAATCTGGCCCTGCCCTATCAAAGCCAAAACAAAAAATTCACATACCATATGATTTCTTAAAATGTCAACAAAAAAAAATTTTTTTTGAAATTATAATCTGGATTTCCTTTTTATATATTACTATTGATTAAGCACACCAGATTAAAATGGGTTACAGCCATGACATGTTGAAAAAAAAAAAAAAAAAATCAGTTCTCATCCAATCACTAAGGTTGCTTAACACTGAAAGTGGTTCTACCGAGATGGGTGGTCACTTGGGGAATACCAGGTGTTGTAAGCTTGGATGTGCAGGTGGTGTAATGGTTAATGTCTTGGAAGGAAAAATTAGTGCTGAGTTCGAATTCCATTCAGGATCATAATATTCACTTATGTGCAAAAACCTTTGGAGAAAAGTATAAATCCACTCCTTCCAACTATGGGTTAAATAGTAACATTTGTATCAGAAAATCATTAACTCTAAAAAACATTCTTCAGCTTTAAATAACTTTCAAAAGGTTGATAAGCCATAAAAAACAAAAAAACAAATCAATCATTCAGTCTAGATTACAAATTTCAAAAAATTTAATTTTTTACATTTTAAGATTGTTTTTTATTGATTCAATTTTTATGGGTTATCAACCTCCTTGCATGTTATTTAAAGCCAAAAAAAAATTTTTTTTAGATTTTAAGAAATTTTTTCAGGGAGGAGATAATAATGATTTAGTCAAACAAGTCTTACTAATTAACCCATACCTGGAGGGAGAAGAGGTGGATTCATGCCTTTCTCAAGGGTATTTGTGCATAATTGAATATAACAAACCCAATGGGAATTGGAACTCTGCTCTCCGATTGAGCCATTATCCATTACACCATCACCACATCCAAGCTTACAGCATTTGGTATTCTCAAGTGGACACCCATCGAGCTACTGACCAGACTCAGCATTGCTTAACCTTGGTGATTGTATAGGAACTAGTGTTTCAACATGATGTGACTATAACCCTAGATTTTAAGAAATCATATATTAACATATTTGTTTTGACTTCCATAGAGGGATCAATTTAGGATGAATTTGCATAGTCAACTGGAATCCTAAACCATTAAAATTCATAAAATTTAAATTTCTTTTTTCCTTTAATATTTATGAGGAGTGCTTAGGCTTTAGTAATAGAGAAAAAAAAATGATTATTTCTGGTGGCATTGCCTCATGCTATTCCAATGCCTCATACAACCTTCCTGCAATTTTTGTCAAATACAGATCATCTGGATTATTGCCAGCTTCAACTGTTTTGAAAGCCTAATGTCACCAAATTTTAATTAGGTAACATTAAGCTGATTTTTAAAATATGATTGGCTAACTTGCTTTACTTATGAAAAGAAAGTTGGTTCAAAAATTAATGGCCCATAAAATTAAAATGTAATCCAATTTGCTACTTGTTAGCTCAGTTTTAAAACCTTACTCAAAAGTGAGACTTAACTTTTATTTTACAATTATGCTGTAAACAAGTTCTTTACTTCTCGGTTATCCTGGATATGATGATAAACTACATCTGGCAGCAAGTTCTCTAAGCAGGAGGTTTTTGAGGAGCATGGAACTACCTCTCAGTTGCTGTTGTTCCCAGATCTACCCTAACCTGGGGTGGTAACACCCATTAGGGCCCCAGCTATGGGCAAATAGTGACCCCCCCCCAAACTAGTGTCAAAATTCTATGAAAGTATAAAAATAAATTTTTATAGTAAAAATATCAGCAATACATTTTTAGAATTATCAGCAATACATTTGGCTCTCAACAAAATAGTGAACTAACTTTTCTAGCAGCAGATCTGGCAATTGATTCAAGAAAGAAAAAAAAAAAAAAACAATCTGCCTGTCTTTTTATTCTGATATCTGGCATGAGGCAGGGGTAAGACCCAATTCTCCAAAGAGTAACTAAACTAAAATATACTTGTATCTAAGGAAGTCAGTCTGCTAGGGTGACTAGCTAATCACCATTGCAAATACCTGTTCAGACACATGTGTTTGTTCAATACCCACAAAACTCACCTGTGGTTTATACTGCAACTATGCTGAGCAGACCTTAGTTATAGTTTCTGGAAAACAGTGCATTATCTAGCGTGATCAACAGTCTAAATAATCTAGCACACCCAACCCCTCGGTCACTTGTGACTTTGTGCTAGCTAACTACTGACGGCTCCTAAGGGTTCTGTCTACCCAATTTCACTTACAAAGCCTGGATCAACCTGTGCTATGGATTTCCAACACTTTCCATAACGGCAAGAAAGGAACTTCCTGACAAATTGACTATGGTGAGATACGAACTCGGGTTTGATGGTCAGAAAGCGAATATTCTAACCACTTAGCCACAAGGGGTATTGCAAGTATTTTAAATATCTGAACATCTCTGCCTTGTGTAGTTCAATACCCACTTAGAATACAGGTAATAAAAGAATAATTTTGCACAAATATTAAACAAAATGGAAGCAGTAAAAAAACAAAAATGTCTACAGATGAGTATGATCTTGCCATTGGAGAATAGCTTAAGAATTCCTAAAATAAGGAATAAAGATTTGTCTCTTCTCAAGCTATACCTTTATTCAAATACCCTGTGTAACAGCCAGAGAGTGGGTCTTCCATCCAGATTATTGGGATAAAAAGGAACAAGGTGGTGAAGAAAATTAGTTGAAAATAAGTAAGTTCCTCATCTCAAAGATTTTTCTCTTTAAAAACAATTTTTTTTTAATCAAGGTGTCTCTAAATCTGCCCATGTCTTTGACTCTAACAAAGCCAAAGCATCAGTATTCTTCAAAATGGTCTCTTTCCAGTGTTTCAGATTTTTGTTCAGGTGTAAAGTTAATTTAAGTCAAATAACATTGTTCAGACTATTGTCCTCATATCTATTACGTTTCGGCCATTGTACGTTCCAACTTTCTTCAGGTGGTTGGAATGTCGAACTGAACCCTTTATTTCGCTCACTGGGGTAGACTGTTCTAGTTCCACGTGCCATGTTTAATGGATGTCAGTTATCACCTGTTAATTCCCCTCTGAAAGTTCTCCGCTGCCTTCACCAGATATTGAACTCGCACTCTTTGGGTCCTGTCACTGGATCTAACTAACACCTTATCCACTGTGCCACATGTCCTGGACACATGGCATAGTGGATAAAAGTGGTTAAGCCAGTGGAGAACTTTCAGAGGGGAATTAACAGGAGATAACTGATAAGTGACATCCATTAAACATGGAACTAGAACAGTCTACCCCAGTGAGCGAAATAAAGGGTTCAGTTCGACATTCCAACCACCAGAAAAAGACTGGAGCGTACAACAGCGGAAACATAATAAATATAGCGACAAAGATGAGGACAATAGTCCGAATAATGTAAATTAATGTTTT
This sequence comes from Acanthosepion pharaonis, assembly GCA_903632075.3. Classification (NCBI taxonomy): domain Eukaryota; kingdom Metazoa; phylum Mollusca; class Cephalopoda; order Sepiida; family Sepiidae; genus Acanthosepion; species Acanthosepion pharaonis. Next base: position 437,375 of record CAHIKZ030001622.1, on the reverse strand, counting down.
CATTATTTTAGCCTTATATTCGTAACAGTAAGAAATTAATGTATTTTATTTATAATCCAATACTATTTTTATTACTATAAACGTTATGCCGGTAGACGTAAATTTACAGGGACACCTACTTTAACACGTGTATCAACTAAATATTATTATTTTTTTTTTTTTTTAAGCATTTCACCCCAAGCAAGGTGGGAAGCCACTAGGATGCAAGGGGTTACAGAAAATTTAGAGCAAGATCAGATAGGAGTGTTAGAAGAAAGGATGAGGAGGAAGGTAGTGGATAGATCAAGGCAACTGGAGATGTCGATTGATATTACACTTGAATAGCTGGAGATTATAGCTCTCAGGGAAACTGGAATAGGGAAGAGAGTTCCACAGGCGAGAGGTGCGAGGCATGAAGCTATTGGAGTAGAATTTAGGAGTTTCGACAGTGAAGAGGTGAGAGCGGGATGCCATCCTTGTAGGGCGCTTGAACTCATGACGTTTGGGAACCAACGAATGCAGCTCCTCGGAGCAATTTCCATGAAAGTATTTGTAGAACAGACAGAGGGAGGTGACGGCGCATCTGTGAGAAATTGACTGTAGACGAGATGCCAGAGCAGGGCCAACTACATTGCAGTGAGTGAAATAAAGGGTTCCGTTTGACATTCCAACCACCTGAAGAAGGCCGGAGCGTGCAACGGACAAAACGTTGTAATAAATATGGTGACAAAGATGAGGACAATAGTCCGAATAATGTAAATAGTGTACATGATAAATAATAATATAGACAGATAACATTGTTTTCAAAAAATTATAAAGATTTGACAAGTTAGACTTACGACTACATCTGTTGAAACACTGGTTCTAGTGCAATCACTGAAGTTGAGCAACATTGAGCCTGGTCAGTACCTTATATGTGTGTGACCACTTGGGAATACTGCATGTTGTAAGCTTCAATGTGTGTGTGGTGTAATGCCACTGGAGTCTTAATCAGAGAGTCGAGTTCCCATTACTGTTAGTTTTATTATATTCAGTTATCATGCAAATACCCTTGGGAAAGGTAGGAATCCACCTCTTCTTCCTCCATCTATGGGTTAATTAGTAAGACTTGTATTACTAAACCATTATTATCATTAATCATTAAAAATCTTCTTACAATCTAAAAATATTTTCTGGTTTTAAATAACCTGGAAAGGGTTGATAAGCCTTAAAAAAAAAGAAAAAAAAAGTTCTTCAGAGTACAACCCATCATTATAGAATACATATGAGAAAGGGTGTTGCAATGGTCTTGGGATAATATGACCACACCCAATTTCTAATCTTTTCTTCTGAATCCATTTTCCAAACAATAAAGACCTTTTTCTGGAAACACATGGCATCCCAATGATTATGGTTATTTTTGGATCAATTTTATTTTCTATTAAGTGTGTCTGTCAACTTTTGTAATTTGGATGATGTTTATTAAATTTTTACTTTTATATCTATTTTTATTCTAACTCAAATTATTTAACAAATATCTATGTATACAATTATTCTGTAACAACTTTATATTAAATGTAGAACATATCTCAATCTCTCAGTTGTGAAAAGATGAAAGATTTTGATGTGTGTATGTGTGTGTGTGATGTAGAATTGTTTGATACCAGTTTGGCAAATCTGGATGTGGGCAAGGAAGATGAGCAAAGGAAAGAAGCTGAGAGAAAGGAACTGAGAAAAAGAGGGGAAAAGGAAAGGAGGAGAAAGGAAAGCAAAGCAGAGTGAAAGAGAGGAAAAGTAAAGAAGGAGAAAGGAAAGCGGAGTGAAAGTAGAGACAAGGAAAAAAGTTGATTGAAAGTAAAGCAGGCAAAGAAGTTAAGCTAAAGAAGAGACAGAAATTGATCAGGAGAGGAAAAGAGAGTAAAGAAAACAAGCAAAAGAGGTGGACAAAGGAAAAAGACAAAGAAGTTGAGTGAATGCTCTATTGTTTTTATTTACTTTTTTAAAACATTGATTTTATTGTACGTACTTAAATTTTCAACTTCATCTGTATAACAATTTAAAGATTTTTTATTTTACAAGATTTTCCATTTTTTTTCTTTTAAATAACTAATGCAATATGAATCTGGTGGAAGTTTTACAAGAATGTTCTATTTTTGATGTTTTTATTTTTTTAAATTTTGTGGCACATTCATTTTTCATGGTTTGTTTTTTTCATGGTATTTAGTTTCAATACTAATTTAATAATGACGGTTATTTAAACCATAAAAAAACTGTTGAAATTAATACAACTCTAACGATATTTCAGTGAAAGTCAAAATCAAGCGATTATTTAATGTGAATCTGGTTTTGTCAAATGTAAATTTTGCCCTTGTGAAATAAAATTCTTTTCCTGATTTTTTTCAAGTTGTCTTCATACAATTCACTTTACAAAACATAATGTATAAATTTTTTAAAATTTTTTTATTGATTGATGAAAATAGAACAAATTGGGAGAAAATATTTGAATGTCATGTTGAAATTTATCCTGTCTTATGAAAATATCAGTGTCTGAAGTATTCTATTGTGTCTGAAGTAATCTTCTCCTATTTTTACTGAGGTCAATCATGTAGAAAAAGTTTGGATTTCTGTATATTTATTCATTTTGTGAAATTTTAATAAATTGTTTGAATTTTAAAGCATTTCTAAGTACAGTGGGTTAAAAAAAAATCAGAAACATTTACTTTTATCAATAAACAATTAAGGTAAAAGTAAACACAATTCTATCTGTAGTAAAGATGGAAAAGAAAAAAAATCTTTAAAAATCTTGTGGGGATATTTAATTAATGCTATGAAAACAGGTGTATTTATGAAAAAGAGGAAAATAAAGAGAAAAGAGATAAAGGGCAATTCAGAACTAGAAAAAATAAAATTAAAAAGCTGACTGGTTTTCGTTCCTCTTTCTTCAAACATCAATGAAGCTACGAAACTGGGATATCAGATTCAAGAAATTACAGCTTCAAGCTCTGAATAGAGAAGAACAGGAACTGGTTAACTTTTTTATTTTAAGAAAACTTGATAAAGAAGCAAAAAATAATGTTTGAAATCCTTTTTGATCTGGAAAATTAAAATTATATATCATTTGACATTGTTGGGTCTGCCTATTCAGAACCTATCAAGATGACAAGTTTTGGTTTGTTTAATTAGTTCTTACTTTCAGCTGGGATTATGTAAACTTGACAATCCAGTTTAAAAAAGTGATTCTGTTTTTGCATAATTGATCCTACTGAGTGGATATTCATTGTAGCAAATGTGGTATTTAACCAGAATCCACACACACACACATATATATATATATATATATACTAAAAAATTAATGGATTTCTTTTTAATGTAACATTTTTATTACTTCCAACATTATAATCATGGATCCCTGATATTTAAAATAATAAAAATATTTGATTAAATTTGTATTCCAGATACAAAAGTGAGTGGCTTTCAAGAAAGTACACTGGTTGAAAATGTGCTTTCCTTAAAAAGGGGAAATAGAACCTTCCTAGCTGAGATGTCCTCCTTGGCTGAATGGCAAAGCACACTGCATAAATATTTTTACTAAGATTTCTCAGATACAGTAGTAACCCGTTAAAGTACAGTCGGGTTATATCCGTGTCTACTAAAATTTCTTTCAAAACATCCCACGATGTCTTCTAAGAGGAAATTATCTCTGCCTACTGCTAAGCCTACCAAGAAGGAAAGAAAGGCAATTGATCTGGATACCAAAATGAAAGTTAAAAAGTATGAAGGCGGAAACAAAGTTTGTGTGATCACACGTGATATGAACTTATCCCATTCAACTGTTTCGACGATTCTTAAGGATAAAGAAAGGATCCATGAAACCTTGAAAGGTTCGATCCCTATGCGTTCTATCGTTATTAGGAAGCAATGTACCGAGTCTATCCATGAAATGGAGAAATTATTTGACGTTTGGATCGAAGACCAAATTCAAAAATGGATGTTAGTGAGCCTTTATACTGTCCAGACAAAAGCAAGAAGTTTATTTCAGATGTTAAAAGAACACGCCGGCGATGAATATACGCAAGAATTTGTGGCAAGTACTGGGTGGTTCAAGCAGTTCAAGCTACGGTTCCAATTGCATAATGTTTGTGTGACTGGAGAAGCAACGAGTGCAGATGAGGAAGGAGCACGTAACTTTGTTAACGATCTTGATGAAATAATTATGGAATACGGTTATCATGCAGAACAGACTTTTAAAGTGGATGAAACGGATGCCAGCACCGGACTTGCATTCACAAAGAAACAAAAAGTATGCCTGAGTTTAAAGCGTTCAAGGACAAGCTAATGTTTCTACTTGGTGGCAACATTGTAAGATTCAAGCTTAAACCTTTCGTTATCTACCACAGCGAAAACCCGCGAACATTCAAGAACATTAGCAAGAACACTTTGCCAGGCTACCATCATTCAAACCGTAATGACCCAAACCATGGATGACCCAGGGACTGTTTGAAGACTGGTTTATTAATTGTTTTATTCCTCAAGTGCATGAGTATTGTCTAGAGAGAGGAATCCTCTTCAAGATTTTACAGCTGCTTGATAATGCGCCTGGACATCCCACGTACTTAAATGATCTTCGTCCCAGTGCGAAAGTGTTTTTTTTTGTCTCTAAACACCCCTCCTTATTCAACCTATGGATCAAGGTTCATTTGCTGCCTTTAAGACAAATTATCTGCGAGCCACCTTCTAAGCAATAACTGCTATAGATGCCGACCCAGAAATATCACTTCGTGACTTTTGGAAGGACTATAATATTTTTAAGTGTATAAAAAATAGTTGCTATCACATGGGAAAATGTGACTGAAAAATGCATAAATGGTGTCTGGAAAAATTGTGTTAAGCGTTACATGAATATTTTTGACGGGTTTAAAAGTGATAACAAATTTTATGTGATACGTGACAAAATAGTTAAACTGACAAGAGACCTTTCATTTGAGTGTGATATAGAAGATGTCGAGGAGTTGCTTGATGAGAAATCAGGAGAACTTACAAATGAAGAGTTGATAGAATTAGAAGAAAAAGTTGCGGAAGAAGAAAGAATGGCGGCCGAAAAAGAGAAAAAAGAGGAGGATTAGCCACAATGGATGCTCACAAGGGGTTATCAGAAGGGTTCTCGCAACTCAATAAAACCCTTGCACAATTTGAAACAATGAACCCAAACATTGAACGATTTGCAAGGAATGAATACATGATGCGATTAGTCCATATCGTGTAATTTATGATGAGAAAAAAAAAAACAGACGATTCAAACAAAGCTAAGTTTATGAAAGTCGTATTTCCTCCCGATAATAGATATTAAACGGATAAAGACAATGAGAGAGAAGAAATTTGGAAATTTTATTTGAAAAATTTTCATATATTGAAATAAATTTAAGTTTGAGAACATTTCAAAAACTTCGGTAGTGAAATGTATGTGTAAGAAATATTAATGTATTGATATTTTTGAATGATACGCGTCTGAGGGCAAAGCAGACGACAGTTTTTTGTTTTGCCGCTCTTTTTTGAATTAGGAAGAGAAGGCATTTCTTTTTAATTAGAGAAGGCATTTCTTTTTAATTAGAGGAAATTATCCTCATTTAGAAAATTAATCTCACTTGAGAAAGACGTCTTGTTTTTTGGCTCCGTGGTAAAATATTTTATTTCAACACGTTAAATAAGTGTTACCTTAAATGTTCGAGGAGCTAACTAGCTTAGTGCAGCGGGAGCTAGTGGGGGCGGTTATCGGGAATAAGTGATGGGAGAGACTTAAGAATAGAATTAGGTTCTTCACCACTGATTTCAGCAAACGGCTCGCCCTTGAGAGAATTGAAAAGGTGGAGACGCTTAAGGTTAGTTGTTCCCGGGCGGTAGCTGGGGGGATCCTGTAGAGATAACCTTAGCTAAGGAGACCCTGGAGCATAGGCCAGGTAAATAAATATAGGTTAAGCAAGATGTCTTTCGAAGCGGTGAATATGGGCGCAGAATTGCTCAAGGAATAGATCCGCCGAAGGTCCGATCGGCACATTCGTGAGGTCAAAACTCCAGAGGGACACACTCTTCGGGCCACTGACGACATGTGTGAGGCGTTTCGGCGGCATTTCGAGAGCCAGCTTACCAAGGAGCCTGGTCTTCGTGATGACGAGTTTCGCAGCTATTTGGCTGACTTTCCTCGACTGAAGCGGCTAGCTGCGAGAGAGAGATTACGGAGGGCGAAGTCTACGTGACATTGAAGAAGGTCGGCAGAGGCAAGTCGCCCGGTCTGGATGGTTTTCCCTATGAATTGTACTTGAGGCTGTCGTACATCATTTTCCCGATTTTGACGGTTATATTCAACAACTGGTTCCGGTAGGGTGCTATCCCCGACCGGTTCACCAGGGGTGTTATCCCACTGTTGAAAAAGTGCAAGGATGTTAGGGCGGGAATTAGATGATTATAGGCCCATAACTCTGCTAAACACAGAGTTAAAGATTTTGGCCAAGATCCTGCAAGTTCGTTTGCAGTCAGTTGCCAAGTCTCTGTTGGGTCCTGAGCAGACTTGTTCTGTGAGGGTCCGAACAATTCAGAGCAACCTGCATCTGATCCGCACGATCATAGAGGGTGTAAAAGACAATGATGAAGCCGCGCTGATCAATTTACATCAGTCCAAGGCATTTGATGGCAGCCGGATTCGAACCCGACTTCTACCGCTGTATTAGCCTCCTGTATTGCTCCCCCAGTGCTGTAGTATAGGTGATCGGGAAGCTATCGGGCGCTTTTGCGCTGTCTAGGTCGGTTCGTCTGGGTTGTCCACTGTCGCCCCTACTTTATGCTTTGGCTTTGGAGCCTGTTCTTCGCCGGCTGAGGGACAAGACGTGCAGTCCGGCCCTACGTGGAATCGCCGTTCCTGGCGGGGCTCGAGCCAGGGTTTCCGCGTACGCCGATTATGTATCTGCTTTTGTGTTGTCCTGCAGCGACATTGAGGCCGTACTGAAGGCGCTTGATTGGTACAAAAAGGTTACAGGAGCCAAGATTAACCGCGATGTCGTCCGGCTTGCGGTTAGGTGCCTGGATGGGGATCGATCTTCCCTTCGCTGGGACGGACGGTCCTGTTCGCATTCTTGGAGTGTGGTTTGGACCCGACCTCCAGCTGGAGAAAAATTGGTCTGAAGTACCAGCAAAGGTCGACGCAGCCGGTCAGACTTGGCGTCGACGGAGGTTGTCCGTGAAGGGCAGGGCGGAAGCATGTGCCGCATACGTTTTCCCGATTGTCCTTTATCGATTGTCCGTACTTCCTCTCCGTAAAGACCATAAGGAGCCGCTTTAGCGCTCGCTATCCTCCATTTTACGGAGGGGACGCAAACATCAGGTCGACAGAGAAGTCTGTGCACAACGTCCGTGTCATGAGGGACTGGGAATGCCACACTTGGCGAGCCACAAACTCGCCTCGAGGTTGGCTTTCCTATGCTGCGCATTGACAGGAGATTCGATTATGGCGGAGATTGTAAGGGACGCGTTCCCTTTCCTTACTATCAGTCCCCCCATCTCGCAGGTTGAGCGCCGTCGTAAACCACAGGATCAATCGGATTTCCTTCGCGAGTATCTATACGCCTCGACGATGATTCCTCGGTCCAGTGAGCGTTCACAGCTTAGGAAGGTCTTCTATCGTTATTTAGTGGAGGGGGTCGCGAAGGATCCTCTACGTGAGCGGCTCGATTTGTCGGAGGAAGACTTGTCGTGGTTAATCTTGGCTCCCGAGACCTTTTCGTATCGTTCAAGCGCTTTTAGCTCCACCTCAATGTGTGTCTTGTGTTGACAAATACAGTGTTTATGACGTTTAATATTTATAAATACAGATGACGTAATCACATCGTTTTAGGATAAGAATTTTAGAAGATACACCTTGTTTGCATTTTAGACTCTTTTCTCGAAATAAGCACGACTTCATCTATTGACTATGAGGGAAAATCTGCAAGGTGATTTTTTTTATTCGACTTTGTTATTTCATATTCGCAACGTAAAACAAAGGCTGCTTGTGCCATCTTCTTTTTGTTTTGTTGTATCTTATGTTTGCTTCCTTCTTTCATTTCTTCTTTTTTCCCACCTTTCTTTCTTGCCGCCTTCGTTCTTGATTTCTTTCTATTCTTTCTTTATCGCCTTCGTTCTTTCTTTCTTTCCTTCTGTCTTTTTCTTTTTTCTTATTGCCTTCTTTATTTTTTACTTTCTTTCTCATCGCCCTCGTTGTTTCTTTTTATTCTTTCTTTTTTCTTATCGCCTTCTTTCGTCCTTTCTTTTTTCTTTCTTTTTTCTTATCGCCTTCCATCTTTCTTTCTTTTCTTTCTTTTCTTTCTTTCTTATCGCCTTCGTTCTTTCGTTCTTTCTTTTTTCTTTCTTTCTTTCAGTCTTTCTTTTTTCTTATTGCATTCCATCTTTCTTTCTTTCTTTCTTTTTTCTATTCTTTCTTTCATTCTTTCTTATCGCCTTCGTTGTTTCTTTCTATTCTTTCTTTCTTTTTTCTTATTGCCGTCTTTCTTTCTTCTTTCTTTCTTTCTTTCTTTCTTATTGCCTTCCATCTTTCTTTTTTCTTTCTTTCTTTCAGTCTTTCTTTTTTCTTATTGCATTCCATCTTTCTTTCTTTCTTTTTTCTATTCTTTCTTTCATTCTTTCTTATCACCCTCGTTGTTTCTTTCTATTCTTTCTTTCTTTTTTCTTATTGCCTTCTTTCTTTCTTATTGTCTTCCATCTTTCTTTTCTTTCTTTCTTTCTTTCTTTTTTCTTATCGCCTTCCATCTTTCTTATTGTCTTCCATTTTTCTTTTCTTTCTTTCTTTTTTCTTTCTATTCTTTCTTTCTTAACGCCTTCGTTCTTTCTTTCTTTCTTTTTTCTTATTGCCTTCCATCTTTCTTTCTTTCTTTCTTTCTTATCGCCTTCATTCGTTCTTTCTTTCTTTCTTTCTTTCTTTCTTTCTTTCTACTTGAACGGTGTATCCTTGGTGTCAATTTCCTCCCAATTTTCCTTCCTACATAGTTCCATTCCAGGTGAAGCACGAATGCCAAGCCTTATGGTGAACAAAGTGATGTTATAACCCATCTCTGGTCTCTCAGCAATTAGGCCATTTGTTTTGTTCCTAAAATCTACGATACCCATATGAATTAGAACGTATTTTTCTGTCTGTTTATTCCTCTCTGCTAAGTTTGCCTTCGGCAATCTTTCCATCTCTCTTTATCTTTCACCCACCTCCACATACACCCCTGGTCAAATTCTCAAGACCAAATTGAAACCAAGTTTAAATTAATCCGTTAAAAGCTTAAATTTTTCACTTGTTTATTGATAAACTACATTTTCTAATTAAATGTAAATGCTTCGGAAATATATTTTGTTTAAAGTAACAGTATTTTATATTTTTTTTAACCTTTTTGTATCTAGTCTTAAGATTTTGACTGGGGGTGTATATTAATATATTTTATTGTTATACGTTATTTATATAGACACAAATATTTAAGTAAATGCTCTGTTTATAATAAACAGTATTAACAACATTTACCGGCCTGAATGTCAGAGAAATTCTCATAGAAAATATGCGTCTGTCGACAGGAATCGAACTTGTATCCTACATGTATATATGCTGGAAAACTGATCGGCTTCATTCCGTTCCGGAAAGTACCTGACTCTTTATCTCTGTAAGAATCAGATGGGGGCTAAAAAATGGATTTTTGCTGGGTTGGAGATGCTCAACCCTCATTTTCTATCTTTGAAAAAGTTCAAAGTCATTTAAGAGGCCTTTTACACACAGGTGTAATGTCGTAAACCTATTATTACTCTGTTGCTATTTCTATAGCAAATGTTCGAATGAAACGCTATTCTATACGTCCACCAGTTCATACGGGTACATCAAAGACCTGCCATTCTGCATCCATGGAGGCGCACTACCCTAATTCAACCGGTATTTCAGTTTTCCCCAAGAACCGGTGATTTGTGGAACAGACTCCCACGTGGATGCTTCCCCGAACACTACAATCTTAACCTCTTCAAGTCAAGGATCAATCGTTATCTATCCTCCTTATCCTAATAATCTTCACTTCCTACTTTCTCTTCTTATATTCATAACAGCTCTTTCTTGAGTGGCTCTCGGGACTTTTATAAAATAAAATAAATGACTGGCAGACTTAAGCTTAATAAATATCTATATGGTATTTTTTTTTTTACTTTATTTTTAGACAGACATTGTAGTAAAGGTTTAACAAGAGGCAAAAAATGTACTTCTAAGGATATTTGCATGCCCCAACTTGCATACCCGCTAAGATGGACACGTCATGATACAAATCCAAACATCCCGACGTTCGAGAAGGAATCCTTTACCGAAGGGGCGTTGCGTTTGAACCCCAACAAGTTAGTACGGGAGAAGCCCAGAAAGAATAAATACTGTTTACCGACAGAGAAGGAGATGCAAAGACGTAAAGAGTTGTTTGCTGAGTTTGATCGTATGCATAACTTGGCGCAGGAGACGTGTGACTGGCTGGTCTCCCATGAGTTTGTGGTGAGCAATAACGACCGACGCAACTTGTCCACCCTCATGAAAACATGTTTCGATCCTTTGGCCTTCTCGTCATTAGGCAAGAAACCCAAAGAGATTTACCTCGTGCAACAGGAAAGGGACAGGGCCGTGGTGAAGACAGTCAAGTTGGCAGAAAAAGAACGCTTTGGTCATTTAATGAAAATCGGAAAGGTTGGCAACGCTCTTAAAACCTATATTAAAAAACAGAAAGAAACGAATTCCAAAATAGTCGAATCGCCTCGGCTTGGAGAAAATAAACCGGAAGAAAGTCATAAAAACGATTAAAATAAAATGATCTACTCTCTCTCTCTCTCTATCTATCTATCTAGCTATCTATCTATCTATCTCTTTCACTTTCTCTCTCTCACGCGCTTTTAAAGAAATGAAGAGAAAGAGAGAGTGAGAGATCAACTTATTCTTCATTCTTCTTTTTTTTTTCTATGTGTCTCTGTTTATTTCTTTACCACTTTCTTTGTCTCTTTCTTTTGTCATTCTGTCTTTCTTTTGCTTCTTTCTCTGTTGCCCTCTCCGTCTTTTTCGTTTTAAAGAAATGAAGAGAAAGAGAGTGAGAGAGATATCAAGTCATTATTTGTTCTTTTCTTCCTTTTTTCTTTTTTTCCTTTGTTTATTTTTATATCACTTTCTTTGCCGTTTTCTTTCTGCCTTTCTTTTGCTTTTTTCTGTTTCCATATCTTTTTTATTTTAAAAAAATGTAGAAAGGAGACCAGAGAGATTTTAAATATTCCACAGAGAGAAATTGAGGGAGAAGGGAGAGATCAAGTCATTTTTTATTCTTTTCTTCCTTTTTTCTGTTCCTCTTTGTTTTATCACTTTCTTTGTCTCTTTCTTTTTGCTTTTCTTTTACTTGTTTCTCTGCTTCTCTGTCTCTCTTTTTCGTTTAAAAGAAACGAAGAGAGTGAGTGAGAGTTTGAGTGAGAGTTTGAGTGAGAAATAGATCAAGTCATTCTTCATTATTTCCTTCCAAAATACTATGAAAGTATAATAATACCTATTTATAGTAAAAAAGAATTGCCCAAAATAGCAATTTATAGTAAAATTATCAACAATACCTATTTATAGTAGAATAACCAACAATGCAATTTATATCAAAATGACCAACAATACATTTCATCTGTAGTTGAAGCCATAAAATTGTGTTCAAAATATTTAGATTTCGGCAATAAATAACCCATAGAGGTGTTGATAAGCTGCTAAACAAAATCAACCAGATCGTTATCTGTTTTATTTCTTTTTTGCTTTATTTGTCTCCTTTCTGCCTCTTTCCCCCTCCCCCCTCTCTCTCTCTCTCTGTCTTTCCTTTTCTTCTTTCTCTTTCTTTTCCGTCCTATCTGTATTTCTTTGTACCTCTCTGTCTTTGCTTGTTTGCTTATATTTGTCTGTTTCTCGCTTTCTGATTTTTCTTTCTTTCTTTTTTCTATTTGCATCACTTCCTTGATTTTTTTCTTTTTTGTTACTCTTTGTCTGCTTCCTTGTTTCTTTTTCTTTCTTTCTTTCTTTCCTGTTTTTTCGCTGTATATGTCTGTATATTTCTTCCTTTCTATTTACTGTTGTTTCTGCTTTTCCCCTTAATCAAAATTCTTTCTTTCTATTTGCTTTTTCAATTGAAAATTTTTTTTTTTTCTTTTTTCTTTTCATTTTCTTTCTATGTGCCTGTCTCTCGTTTTATTTCTTTATTTTCTCTTGCTTTTTGCATCGTTTTTTTTCCAAAAAAAAACAAAATATAACGGTCAATAAGACCTAATAATTTGTAAGAAGCCTAATCGGTCCACACAATGTTATCTAAAAAACGTGGATAGTTTTCCACTTTGAGGCTTGTATTTCAATCAAAAAAAAATTCCTAAATTAGTTTCAACGTACAAAACGTTTCTCACTTGAAAATAAGAGCTAAATTCGCTGCAAATCTAGTTTTGTGATGGTTGGTAATTCATCATGTCCGATATCGTCTGACGCGCTTTTTATCAATCGAACTGGCGACCGCCACCACCATATATATTAATAATTATCTATATTTTATTATTTTTATATATTAGAATAGGTATATGGCATGACACTAAAATTACTGAATTTTCTTTAATTGCTTTCAACATGATTCCACTAAAATAATTTTCTATTTGATTGTCTGGGTTATTCAATAAATCTTAATTAATTAGCCATGGACGATAAGTTTTTGCTATAGATTTCAGAATTTGTATCAATAGAGGTTAAAAAATGTCCAATTTTGCCGAGGTTAAATTCAAAAACTTTTTTCAGACTGTTTTATTTTAAATACCCCGGTAACAAAAAAATATTGCTTTTTTTCCTCTTTTCAAACTGTTGGCCAGTTTGATATTGCATTAAGAATTGAGCCAGTGGCATCAAATTTGTCGCGATAGCGGAAAATGGTTTGTGTCTTTGGGGTTTGAATATCAAATGTTTCAACCCATTTTGTTCTAACGGTTTATTACAATATACAACTTAATACAAACTAAAGAAAACATTCATTATCCGACCTAAAAAGCATTTTTTTATCCACTGTGTATCCTCAAGGACGCATGGCCCAGTGGATAAAGGCGTTGGTTAGATCCAGTGACAGGACCCAAAGAGTGTGAGTTTTATTAAGGTTAAGGCAGTGAGAACTTGGTAAGGGGAATTTAACAGGAGATAACTGATAACTTATTTCCATTAAACATGGCACGTGGAACTTATATAAATAGTCCTATTAGTTAGCGAAATAAAAATATTTATTGTCGACATTCCAACCACCAGAAAAAATATTAGCGTACAACGGCGGAAAATCATTGTTATTTTTTATTTTTAAAAGATGAAGACAATATTTCCGAATAATGTAAATTAATTCAATTATATTTTCATTATATTCGTAATGGATAAGAAATTAATGGATTTTATCTATAATCCAATATTATTTTTTTTATTACTATAATATTATTTTTTTATTACTATACTATTATATTATTTTTTTATTACTATAGACGATAATTTATATATATATTATAAACTTTAACATATATATATATTTTTTTTTTTTTTTTTAAGCATTTCACCCCAAGCAAGGCGGGAAGCCACTAGGACGCAAGGGGTTACAGAAAATTTAGAGCAAGATCAGATAGGAGTGATAGAAGAAAGGATGAGGAGGAGGGTAGTGGATAGATCAAGGCAACTGGAGATGTCGATTGACATTACACTTGAATAGCTGGAGATTATAGCTCTCAGGGAAACTGGAATAGGGAAGGGAGTTCCACAGGCGAGAGGTGCGAGACATGAAGCTATTGGAGTAGAAGAGACGGCTACATTTAGGAGTTTCGACAGTGAAGGGGTGAGAGCGGGATGCCATCCTCGTAGGGCGCTTGAACTCATGACGTCTGGGAACCAGCGAATGCAGCTCCTCGGAGCAATTTCCATGAAAGTATTTGTAGAACAGACAGAGAGAGGCGACGGCGCGTCTGTGAGAAAGTGACTGTAGACGAGATGCCAGAGCAGGGCCAATTATATTGCATATCCGCCTCTGGAGCCTATCAAGAACCCCGAGGCAAACAGAAGGGGCACCAGACCATATATGGCAGCAATACTCCATGCAAGGGCGAATTGTTGATTTGTAGATCTGGAGGATCGATTCCGGGGAGAAAAAAATTCCTGGCGCGGCACAGGGAGCCAACTTTCCTTGCAGTGGACGAAGCAATTGACTCAATGTATTTGTTCCATCTCAGGTCAGCAGTCAACGTGAGACCGAGCAGCCGCAGAGAGTTGCTCTCGAGAAGTTGAGCGTCAGACATTCTAATGGAGGGCAGGGAAGGATCTCTGTGGTGATTAATAGAGAGCAGTTTTGTTTTTTGAAGCGTTAAAGTTGACCAGCCAATTCCTGCCCCAGTTCACAACCGATTGGAGGTCCTTTTCGAGACGCACGGCCAGGTTAGTTTTGTCAGTGACACTAGATTTGTTTTTGAGGCAGGAATAAATTGTGGTGTCATCCGCGTAGATGCCAACTTGGGAATTTATGGCGTCAGGAAGGTCATTTATGTAGATAAGGAATAGAGTGGGGCCTAGGATGGAGCCTTGAGGAACACCTGCGTTCGTGGGATAGGAACTGGAGGAGAATCCGTTGAGAACGACCTTCAATTCACGGTTTGACAGGAATGATTGTATTAGGTCAAACAATTGACCCGTAATGCCATAACCCTGGAGCTTGCGAAGAAGGCCGGCATGCCAAACCCTATCAAATGCTTTGGAGATGTCTAGGGCCACGGCACGAGCTTCCCCGTTATTTTGAAGAGCTCAGTAGACAGTTTCAGTGATGGCCGTAAGCACATCAGCTGTAGATCGGGCAAAGCGGAAACCATATTGCTTGTCTGAGAGCAGATTATGGGATGTGAGGTGGTTAACCACCTCGGTATTGATTAGGGCTTCGAAGACTTTGCCGAAGAGGGGTAGGAGACTGACCGTAGTTAGAAGGGTCAGAGGGGTCGCCAGATTTCTTGAAGACAGTAACAATCGAAGAGGACTTCCAGCAGTCAGGAAAACAAGATTCCTTGAGGCAGTAGTTGTATAGTTTTTAGAAAAGGGCGGGCGCCAGTTCAGGCGCGCATTTCTTCAAGACAATGGCTGGTATCCCATCTCCACCACTAGCCTTGTTGGGGGGTCTAAATTGGAGATAACGCCCAATAAAAAGGGTTATGTTTAACCCACTCAATATGGGCCTCAGTTCTAAGAGGGAAGTCAAATATGGGTACATCGGAAGAGTCGAGCGTCGAGTTGAATGAAAATTTCCGAGCAAAGCATTCAGCCTTGTCGGTAGAGGAGGTCAGGACTTCGAACTGGTTGAATAAAGGAGGTATAGAGGGTTTGCAATTGTTCAATACGCTCTTGCAGAGACGCCAATAATCTTTTTAGCCAAATTTGATTGAGATGCAATACCTCCTTCATCCGAGCCACAAATAGTGACTTAGCATCGTTGAGGACACGCTTACACTCGTTACGGGCGGAGGCAAAGAGACGTCTATATGCAGTCAGACATGTCGCTACGGAATAGGTGGAAGTAGTGGTTCCTATGGGCGATGGCGGCTGGGCAAGCAGCGGAGAACCAGGGGGAGGAGCGCGACTTGACCCTATATTCCATGAAGGAATGGGATGAAAGCGTCGATTCCAGCTTTAACCCAGGATGAGACCTCAGAAGCACATTCTTGGACGGGGAGCGTAAAGACTCCATCCCAGGGGACATCGCGGAGGAAATCACGGAACGCGACCCAGTCAGCTCGTTGATAGTAGAATTAGTTCTAGCGGTATAAAAGATATTTTCTTTATGGGGGGTTATGTTATATATATGAGACGTGTTTAAACGTCGATAAATAAAAATATTTAAAATATATATATATATTAATATAATATATATATATAGAAAAAAAATATAAGTCACATAAAATAATTTGATTAGCAAAATGAACGCTCCAGGTTTGTTTGTATCCAGGGGGCGATGGCAAAGCTGAACTTTATGCAACCGCACTTACAAGTATAATTTTAAAAAATCTTCACAAGAGAAAAATTGAAAATATAGAATAACGAGTTCATTACAATATACAAACTTTAAACCAAACTAAAGAAAATATTCGTTATCCTTCCTAAAAAATTTTTTTCTAGCCTTTAGATCTGGAAAAACCTTTCTAGAAGGAATTTACACCGATCTTGTTAAAGATCATTTTCTATTGACAAAATAACCAAAGAATTTAATCTGTCTTGAGTCAAAGATTACCCCGGTTGTATGTTTTTATAAGTTTTTAGTTTTGAAGTTTCCTTTTCAATAAACATGGAAGGTGTTCTGACCGGTGCTGAGAGGAAAACCGAAAATTCCTATCAACCTGTTCACATCATTTTGATGGAGTCGCTTTTTCAAGACGCCATCATCTCTGTCCTTTAAAAATATAAAAAATATATATATATATATATATATATATATATATATATATATATATATATATATATATTTGGGCAAGCAAATTATTTTATAAAAAAGTTTAATTAAAACTACTAATTAAGTGATTAAGCTTTTTATTCAATTTATCCTACATTCGTAAAGTCGTTTTTATTTTCTGGACATAGTGTGTCAAAACTGAATGTTCTAAATATATGAAGAGGCTTTTGGGTATTTTATAGCCATTATCAATGATTTTTTTTTTTCTTTTTAGCTGAACTTTGATGCCATTATTTTTGTATAATTTTAAAAAATTTTTCAAGGAAAAAAATTGAAAATATAGAATAACAAGTTCATTAAAATATAAACTATAATACAAAAATTAAAAACATTCGTTATCCTTCCTAAATTATTATTTTTTTTTAGCCTTTAGATCTATGAAATCTTTCATAGAAATATCTACATATATACATTGACAATATATACCAAAGAATTTAAATTTTCTCGAATTTATGGACGACCGTTTATATGTTTTTTATATATATTATTTTAATTTTCGAAAATCCCAAATATATGACATATATTTATATGATGGCGATCTCAATTCCATATATATATGTTATATATATGGTCACGTATGTCTATTGTTCAATAATGGGATCGGCTGTATGTTTGCTCATGGCGATCTATGTTCAAACTCAAGTTTTCGGCAGCGACAATTTATTCCTATATAACACCAACATATGTTATCCTTTTTTATTTTGTGTATTTGTTTTGATATTTTAAACTATTTTGTGTTTTGTGACCCCAAATGTTCACCGCCCTTTTTTATTTAAATCATCCATCATTTATATATATAATTTTTTATAATATAAGAATTTTTTTAATCATGGGGTATATTTTTTTATATGTCCCCTGATTCATATGATTGTATATATATATCTATAGAATTGAATGATGAAGGATAAGTTCTTTTTTGATATTATATTAATTTTTTTCGCTGAATGGGTCAATTATGTTAGCTAGGTATACATCCTTGTAATATATTAATTTTAAACATATATATATTATTATTTTATTTTTTCGTATTTTTATATGAAACATGACCAGTGCCATGTTAGTACTTAAATAATCCATTTCACTTTATTTAATTATTTCGGATTTAGACATTTCTGTTTTTTGTTGGATATTGTCTAGTACTTATTTCGCACACATTATTGTTCGCCTTTGATTGAACTTTTAACCATTTTTTTTCAAAAATTCATTTCATTAAATTTTTTTTTGTAGGTCATTTTAATTTGCTTCAATTTAAATTAGAATTGTAATAATCCTAACCTTTCACTGCAGATTAATTTAATGAAAATTTGTTAAACTGCTGCTTTCAAATATCATGTTTAAAATTCTTAAATTTTTTTTTTGTTACATTGTGTGCTGCGGTTGAAGTTTAAATAATTGTCCATATATCAATGGCCTAGTGGGTAAAAGATCTTAAGTTTGTTTTTTACTAAATATTTTTTTTTGACTTAGTTAGTATCCTCGTTCAAAAAAAATTTTAAAAATTTAAATTAAATTAAAATTGTTTTTAATACAAAACATTTTTTGTTTCAAATTTCAGTTTAAAATATTTTCAAATATTTTCATGAAATGAGGAAATCAAATTTATTTAAAATCTTGAAAATTTAAAGAATTAAAATAAGAGGTTTTATGACGGAAGGTTTTGATCTGCTTTTGATCAGAGTTTGTGATTTTGATGACCTTAAACCTAAATTGAAGATTTTTTAAAAATTTCATTCCAAGAAAACAGGGGAGCAATTAGCACGCAAGGGTTACAGATAATTTTTTCAAGAGCAAAGAGGCGTGATAGAGGAAAGAATGAAGGAAATTATGGGGAATAGATCAAGGCATCTGGAGATGTCGATTGACATTGATTTTGAATAGTTGGAGATTATAGCTATCAGGGAAGTTAAGTAAGGAAAAGGAGTTCCACAGATAGGAAGTGTTCAAACATGAAAATTTGAGTATATAAAGCTATTAGAGTTCCACAGAGTTTAAGATTTGAAGAACTCAATTTTTTTTTTTTAATTTGATTTCAACCGTAATCGGTCTTTTAACTTTCAAATCCGGACTTTTTATATCAAATAAATTCTTTTTTTTCGCCAAAAAATTCTATTCTTTTCCCAAATCGGAACTTTCGGCCCAAATCGGTCTTTTTTTTAAATTTTTGATTTGGCCCAAATCGAATTGGCCCTAAATATATTTCGGCAAGTCAAATCGGTCGTTTTACAAATCGGACTTTACGGCCCAAATATTTTTCAGTCTTTATCGATTTTTTTGATCTGAAAATTGTTTTTTCCGCCAATCGGACTTTTTCGTAAATTTAAAAGCATTCTGTTAAAATGGTTTAAATTTGGCCAAAAATTTAAAAAATTTTTAAAATGATCCTTTAATTGGGGGTTTCTTTTTTTTACATTTGTTTCTTTACTGTTGAATCATATTTTTGTCCGAATTAGACTTATAATTTGCAAATCAAGTTAAAGTTTTTGAAAAAGATCTATGGAGTGAATTGAGGAATTTTAAAGTTATTTCTTCAAAATTATCATCAATGTTTTCTAACAACTTTAGATGATTTAAGAATATGTTAATTGAGCTTATAGCTCCATTATCCATCCGAAGAGGTGCTTTTAAAAAGTTCGCACATTTTATAAAGCTAGTTTTACAATGTTTTACATTTCATGCTTCATGTTATCTATTAAACACAATGTTTATTGGTTTTTTTACATTTTTTTGCATCAGCTAAAATTGGAGAAATTGAAACCGAGCAGTACCAAATACAATAAGAACTAGACGAGCAGTAGAATGAGAACAGTCTACCCCCGTAGATTAAATAAAGGGTTCACAATCGGAATTTCTCTGATGGTTTCGGCATTTTCAAATAGTTTTCCTTGTAGTATTTATGTCTGACAAGTGAGTACATTCAGTTAAAATATGTTTCATCGCGCACTGAAACAGTGTTTTTGTCGGTTGAAATCTATAAATTCTTTTTGTCGAAACCGTTTTTCAGGAAATTAAACTTCGTACATTGACTTAGTGTTATAATACGTTCTAATATTTATGGGAGTTTCCTTCCAAACATTTTGTTTTCGGTGGTGTGGAAAGTTAAACATCTTGATTATATCATTTCTTCTTCTGGTTATATATGCTCCTCATTTATGCTGCTACCGTTGGGCACATGACAGAGTGGTTAGAACGTTCGTATTCTGACCAAAAGACTCGAGTTCGAATCTACCCATGGTCGATTTGTCAGGAAGGAGACTTACTGATGTTATCGGACTGGATCGTGCGGCACCTTTAGAAAATACCTGAAAACCATAACACGGGCTGATCAAAGCCTTGTGAGTGAAATTGGGTAGACGATAGCTGTTAAAAGTCACCGTGGCCGAGGGCTTGAACGTGCTGGCCTTGTTCAAATTTTTGATCACGCCAGATTTCCCAGAAACTGTAACTAAGGTCTGATCAGCATAATTGCAGTATAAACAACAGATGTTGAATAAACACAAATGCGCCTGAGAAAGCGTCTGCAATAGGGATTGGCTAGCCGTCCTAGTAGACGGTTATCCTCGAATACGAGTGGCCAGCTACACATACCGTTGGAAGTATTCAAGCGATGTGGTTTTTGTTATTTGATAAAACTCTGTATCTGTCTAACCAACGTCTTTATCCACTGGGCCCAGTGGATAGAGACGTTGGTTGTGAGTTCAATACTAGGCCACAGCAGTGGTGAACCAAAAACTTGGAGAGCTGAGTTAAAGGGAAATAATTGAGACAACCGGAAGAGGTATGTCACGTGGAACTAGAATAATCTCCCCCGGTGAACGAAATAAAGGGTTCGGTTCGAAATTTCAATCACCCGAAGAAGGCCGGAGCGTACAACAGCCAAAACGTTGTTAATATGGCAATGGAGTTGAGGATAACAGTCCGAATAATGTAAATAATTAGTAAAACTCATTCAAGTGATTGTGTAGCGCCAGTCTACAGGATCTGATAAAGCCATCTTTACACATTGATGTGTGAAAGCATTTGTATACAGATGATGATAATGAATACAGACGATAATAATTAATACTAAATAATAATAGTAAATATTAGGCTTCTGTAGTGTTTATGATATAAACATGATTATACCATGAATTATGTGAGCTACGAATCGGTGACATCAAAATCAAGCAAATACAACAGTGAAACTGCTTCCAGGCAGCAAAAAACTCAGCATTCATCGGCTAATTTTGTTAGCGTCATTGGTAATGGAGAAATCAACCGTTTCCACGCAGGAAAAGTTTAGTCACCATTGAGAGAACGATTAGAGTAAATGTCGGTTGAAACTTATAAAATATTTCTCTTAAAACTTTTCAGGAAATTAAATTTCTCAAGTCCACTGTTTACACAATTTCTAGTATTGATGTGTGTTTCCTACCTAACTTTTTGTTTAAAGTAGTGTGGAAAGGCAACATCTTGATTATATCATTATTATTCTTTCGATTTACATGTGCTACCCATTTTAGCTGTTGCTGCTGTTGGACGTCTTCGAGTGGTTTAATTTTTGTTATTTTCTAAGAAGAAAAGCTATGAGTGCTATGCCTGGAATAGCATTAAGACATTGTTATTAATATTATTAGGCTTGTCCTTTCCTTAATTGGTACGACCGTTTCGCCCTGCCAATATTAAATAATGAACTAGTCCGTTTTGACGTCGTGGAAAGACGGAAAGACATAAAAAAGACGCTTCTTGATTTCAATGAGAAAATGAAAAAAATAAAGATAGAAGTCTTTAATGGATGTTTCATTAAAATGGAGAAATGGAAAAGTTTTCAATTTCAAATCTTTTCATTTGTACTCCCTTATTTCTTAAAATGATGACAATATTCATATTTATGATTGTTATTGCGGTATTTTGTCAAAGTTGTTAGACTCAAATATTTAACGATGGGATCCGGGATTTTTTAGAACTCCCCATGGAAGAGGAAAAAGTCTACTAACTGGAGGGTAATTCTTGAAATTTGCAAGGAGATGGATTGAAAAGTTAAGGAGAAAATCAAAAACGAAATCCATTGAAAAAAAATCGTGTTTTGAAATAATTCCAAAGGGAAATGAACCCAAATTTAACTCGACGGTTCAGTAAAATTGAGCAAAACCAAGACTACCCGTCCTTCCCCACTTCCTGCCGATGAGAAGAGCCATTAATGTTACCCTCAAAAATGACAAATAGAAAAACATGTTACCGATAAAGAAACCCGGGTGATCACCGAAATAACATTTAAAGATCGTTCTGGACCAAAAAGAAAAGCCTGGAAAATCATCCGACCAACCAGAAGAAAAGTGTCCCTATACAGATTAGACTGATGGTTTCGTTCATTCTAATTTCTATGGCACTCATCAAGAACATTACTCCGGATTCTTTTGGGAACAAGTGATAAAGACAAATTAATTACTATTTTGCAGCTGGAATTAAGGGACGGCTTAATTCCTATGAAAACTCTCAAAAGCGAGCTGGGCAACCCCAAATTTGTAAAAATCACTCGAGTAAATATATTTTGAGAATATGAAATTTTAGAAAAAAGTTGATGCCAAAGGTGGAAGATAACCGAAACCAGACCCGGGTCAACTCCACCCCTGCCCAGGACTTCGTATAATCTAGAGCTTTGAACAACTTGGAGGGTCCCTACACTACTGCTACTGGTATCCACATCGCTCACAGAGACCTCCTGACTAAGACCTTGTACAAGCCCTGAAGACTAGAATTTAGAAGCTTAAATTACTACTAACACAAGCTGCAAACTCCAATAGGGGATCACAATGTCATTTGATTATCACAATAAGTGAGGATGGTTCAAACCGCTGTATGCAACAAATCATATATAAAGCAAATCGTTGTTACATTTTTAACCCGGGTTAATTCTTTATTCCAAAAAAACCTTTTTTATGTGTAGCTCCCAGTCGTTGACATGTCTTCACTTCAGTTTGCTTCATCGGCGATCTTACCCTCTGAGATAAAAAAAAAAAAATCACACAATGTGGCAGAGGAGTGAATGGTCGTAAACAGACAAACGCTAGCTAAATCGAGTGAAACCGTGGCCATTGTCACGATACCAGCTACAAACCGGCAACCAACGCGTTAACGAGTGAGGAGTGAGCTAGATTGTAAGTACGGTGGTCTGAAGAAGCTTGAGAACTAAAGCAAGGCACCGGATTACACCGGATTGCCGTTGACCAGGATCGACCTGGGGTTACAAAGCATATACACTACTGAAAGCTTTTTATAACAAACGATTGGCTTCTAAATCAAGAGTAGCGCATCCCATTTTTATTTATTGACATAGTAATTCATGGTTGCTCTCCGGCCTTTCTTCTTCGTTTCCTTCTTCAAGTTCCGAAACTCATCTTCTTTTTATATAGTCGTGTCCATAAAGAAATGCATAAATAAAAAAAATTATTATACTGTAACTGTGTTGTGTCCATAAAAAAGTAAATAATTAAATATTAATTATAGTGTCAAAAATAATTATAATAAAATAATTATAACAATTATAATTACCATTAATTCACTCATTCTAAACCAATGAAAATCAACCCCATTTTTTCCCTCTATACACACACACAAAACACGTGATTCTCACTCTCAGACAAGCAGTTCACACGGACAGGCCGTTAAAACGTGTACCAAAGAAAATTTCGTCACCTTTTACTTTTTCCGGCCATAATAGTAACATTTATCTTTTAGCACTCAACAAATTTCCTATCTTAAGAAAACCCTAGACACTTGTATTTTTTTTCAACTAAATTATTTGGACACTCATTACACACACCTCTCTCTCTTTCCCCCTCTCTCTCTCTCTTTTCCTCTCTCCTTCTCTGTCCACTCCTCCCCTCTCACCTCCACCTCTCCCTCTCCCCTCCCTCCGCCCTCTCTCTATATATACACATATATATAAAAAGCATACGACAAAGACTGTATACACTTTACTTATTATCTTCTGACGGATTCCGATCCATATTTGATCAACATTTGACCACAAACTTACAACTTTACTTAGTATTATTGTCTCTTGTGTTTTCAACATCACATAACAAACAGATAATAAATAATACGCGTTTTGTTGTTTCCACCTCCTGCTGCTTCTCATTTTTAGGAGTATTTTGTGTATATAAAAGTTATAGGGTTTATAATTATTTAATCAGAGTTATCTCCCCTATTATATATATCACCCTGTTAAATCCCACTAAATTGTTATATATAATAAAACATTTCACAAAATGACGGAATTATTTTATGGGTATTGTTATTTTATACACGAATTATCATTTTTTACAGCTCTTTTAATGTTGATATGATTTACTTGTTCAACTTTTATAACAAGAAGGCAATAAAAGATCATTATTATCGGAGTGAGTGCGAATGTAGATCCTATACTATTTCTAAGGTGCAACTTTGTCTAAAAATTGCTTTATTCTATAAACTAAAATCTTGCTAAGTTAAGTATCTTTTTTGGTCTGTTACTGTTACAAATAATCTCCCACTAATCTGAAGAAGAAGAAAGTAAAATTAATCAGCTTAAACGGTATTATAATAATCAGAGTTCAGTACACAAGTCTAATTAAAGTTGTAGAGTAATTGGCCATAGTTACGTGTCATACGCAAAAATGCCCAACAAACGAAATTGACAAACAATGAAAAAAGAACAGAATAAACTGAGCAAACAATATAGATATATATATATATATATATATATATATATATATATCAGATCCTCCTGATTTCTATCACTTGTATATCCTTGCTTGAACCGGCTTCTAATGCTCTGGATGGGGCGTCTTGGGGATAGTAGTCGTGGCTCGTGGGGGACACAGTCCTATGGGTAAAAGAGAAACTCAGATGAGTTCCATCACGGAATATTTTGATCGAGCGGCGCTATATAGAGTCTGATTCGCTACCTCTTCGTCACCGAGGCCCGTTGGAACAGTTGGTATGACCTTTGCCTGTCCGGGTTTCAATTCTCGGTAGTGGATGCGCACTGCTGATGAGTCCCTAATATAGGACGAAACGGCCGTCCAGTGCTTTCTGCATTCTGTTGAGGTTTCTTAAAGACTCGATGAATTACTTAATTATAATTATCTCAAATCCTCCTAATTTCTTTCTCTCTCACACACACACACACACAGACAGATATATATATATATATATATATATATATATATATATATATATATATATAAGACTTTTATTACTTAAACTTTATTTTTAGTGGATACTCGTATTTGAGTAAGACGCTCCATTTATTTATTAAACAGTATATTTATTTATTTTCATCTATGGGCCTTAATATTCGCGAAATCTTATTAGAGAAAAATATGCGCTCTCCGATACGAAACTGAATAGATATGTCTATTTCAAGAGTCAGAGAAAAATCTGTGTTTAGAGGCATTTTTCAACTTTGCTTGGTCATGGACGCACTCTGTAGCTGAGAGGTCAAAGCACGTCAGGTCTTATGTCCCGTTAATAAATAAAATATTCATCCCTTTCTTTACAAATATGTGCAAGATTAAACTAGATAATGTAGCAGTAATCAGGAATTTACAAACATTTTTGTTTTTGCAAACATTTTTTTGTTTTAATTTTTCTCTTTCCCCTCCCTCAGCTTAGGCTGAACCTTTTTGATTTTTTTTTTGGGGGGGACGAGCAAAATGACCGACAAAAAACAAGTCTGTCAAAAAAAGTTTTTCGAGCGTCAATTAAAAATTACACCTCTAAAATTGACGTGGTAGAATCTACCAGCCTGTAAAGTGGGTGTAAAAGCCCAGATAAAGCAAATAATGACGAGGCTCTAATGCAGACAAATGAGAAAAGTGATTCAGTGGCCGGAGAATATAGGTGAAATGCTCCAGATCAATCTGGCGGAATTCTTAGAAAGGGCCAAGAGGTATGTTCACCTCATCAAATGTCGGGGGGGACTAGAAATTACAGAATTTTGAAAAAATAACAATGACAGTTTTCGTGGTCAACAAGCGCTTTGGGAGCATTTGTCGCTCCTCGAAAAACACCGTGGGGAAACTGACATCCCTAGGGGTTTTGTCAGCAAATCATCAAGGGCACCGGTTTTCCATGTCGGCTATTCTGCTGCCGACGCCAGAGGAGTGTATGGAGGTGGTGAGCAGGGAGATCATCACCAAAGATCTCATAAACATGACAGAGTATGGGGGAAGGCGAAGTACCATGAGGTCACCTCTACTCATGAAAAGGAATCGTCCAACCGGGTATCTGACATAGTACAGCGAAATACTAGATGTCTCCTCCGACTGTAAGCACGGGGAATAGTCCGTTTTGAAATACCTGAATGTTATAATATGCTGGTTATTGTAACCAAATAAAGCCTCTGGGATTCCACTCCTGGTTGACTAAAATCCCCATTCTGCCTGATACGGATAGATCTGCGACTCCCGTATTGGGTATATCAGCGGCCGGTACCGATGCGATGAAACTTCCGGCGAAGCCTTCGGTTAGGTCTCTTTTGGAGCATACTTTTCCTGATACCTCTTCCACGCACGCAAGTGTTGTTGCGGAAAAAGGCAAAAGGAGAATGGCTGGTCATTGGCGAAGCGCCAGGCAGCCAGTTCTCAATCTTTGAATATCCCACGAGTAAAGGCAGTAACACCCAATACCCAAAAGCAGACGTAAGGGAGATGTTCCGGCCACTTACTCATGAATTACACAATAGGAAGACAATAAGTATGAGCGGTCTTACAACAAAAGCGAGAGTTTAAAAAACTGGAGATAAAATTGAAGAAACAACCGGACAAGGTGGCCCAGCTTCTCCACCCCGTCTAATCCGTTTGGAAAACATTCGGTTTTACCTCCCTTCACAAATCCCTGACGATATCGCCATCGAAGATGACTACCTTAGAACCAGTGACTATAGCCAAAGAGTTATGAAATAAAAACTTGGAGAGTTGAGTTAAAGGGAAATAACTGAGACATCCAGAAGAGGCATGGCACGTGAAACTAGAACAATCTACCCCGGTGGACGAAATAAAGGATTCGGTTCGAAATTCCAATCACCTGAAGCGTGCAACGGCCGATACGTTGTGAATATGTCAACGAAGATGAGGATAACAGTCCGGAATAATGTAGATAATGCAAGTAATAAGTTAGAAGACATTTCATTGAAGAAATAAGGCATTTTGGTGAATGTGGTGCGACTATAAAGAGTAAATATAAGATTATGTTGAATGGAAAATTATTTTTACGGATGGGTCAATGAGTAAGACTAGTGAAGTTAAATTAAGCCTAGAGAAAACCAGCCTTCCCTATTCACTATCTTAGCCCTTGTGGTACCCTTTGTACAATTAAATATTAATTCCTAACAGGATTGGGACCAACAAATGTTTTGCGTTATGTTCTAATTTACTTGCAATTAGATGACAATAACGATTGAATGTTACGTATTTATTTTTTCTTCGTGATGTTAAGCATATGTGTCCTTTTTGTTGCTATTGTCTCTAGAATGTTGTTGCTATTCACATATTTGGTCCATGGTATTCTCGGCATACTTCAGTAGAACCGTATTTGTTGTTTCATGTTTCTTCATCTGTGAGAAGCATTCACGGCCATATAGAATCAAGGCTCGTATCCCTTTCTCCAGTCTTAATATGACAGCTGTCTTACCAGTTAGGCTACAGAGACTACTAATTATGAAAATTCAAAGCATACCATATAGTTATTTCTCATTTTCCAGACTATCTGATATGTTGTCATCTTTATTATTTTCATTGACTTATATTAAAATTTTTTTAGTGGGGTGTACATTTCTTAGATCATCTCAGGGTTGTGATATAAAGTAATTAAAATGAACATAAAAGAAATACTTGTTAAAACATAAGATTTATACGTCTATCATGGTTGCAATAACTTTTTTTTTAAAGCATATGAACCCAAGCAAGTTGGGAGTGCCACTAGCACACAAGGGTTTACAGAGAGTGAGAGCAAGAGTAAAGAGAGGTATTTGAGGAAAGGATGAAGAGAAGGACGGGAATCAAAATCAAGGCAATAGAAGATGTCGATTGACATTACATTTGAATATTTGAAGATTATAGCTATCTAGGAAGCAAGTAAGAGCAAGGGAGTTCCTCTTTCGGGAAGTACGAGATAAGAAGCTGTTGGAGTAGAAGAGACGGTTACATTTAACTGTTTCGACAGTGAAAGAGCGGGACCGAGATGCCAACCAAGTAGAACGCTTAAATTCATGCAGTTGGGGAACGAGTGAAAGTAGCTCGTCAGAGCACTTGTCCTGAAAATACTTGTAGAAAAGACAGATGAGAGCCACAGCACATCTGTGAGAGAGTGACTGTAGACTAGATGCCAGACCAGGAACTATCACATTGCATATTCGTCTATAGATTTTGTCGAGGACCTCGAGATGAACAGCGGGGGCATCGGACCATATATGACAACAGTCTTCAATGCAAGGACGATTGGTACATTTGTAGATTTGAAGGATGGACTAGAGATAGAGATTAGCGAGATCGACACTCTTGTCACTGCAATGCAAAATACTGTTTTTCTTTTTTCTTCTTCTATGTGCCATGTCCCGTCATGAACTGGGCGATTATGGCTCTCTACAACTTCCCGTCTTTATGTCTAAGTATAAGTGCCCCTTTTGTTTCAATTTTTCATTAAAAAGTCCTTGTTACTGACATGTTCAGTCTCTTGTATTCTCATTATTCTTCCGTAGAACCATAGTTATATTGCCTCAAGCTTCTTCTTCAGTTAGGATGACATTGTCTAGTATTCACTGCCATGGCGTAGGATCGACGTTACATTTTAACACTTCAGGATCGATCCTGGTTTACGGCAAACGTCAACAAATGTAACCTTTCGTCATGGTCAACCAGGGGTAGATCCTGGTTTGATCAATGGAGTGATCTCTTCGATCCTGACCTGTTTTACTCCACGTTGTGATTGATTTGATTATAACGAGGCTAAGATCGATTCTTTGCTGTTATCTTCATAGCGTTGGAATGGTCAAAGTTTGGTCACAATTAAAATTGGAGAAAACAGCATATTTAAATATATAAAAATATAATTAGTGTCTGTCTTATTTCTGAAGATGAGGTATTATGTACAGTGTTTTTACATTATTCGGACTATTGTCCTCATCTTTGTCGCCATATTTATCACAACGTTTTGGCCGTTGTACGCTCCGGACTTCTTCAGGTGGTTAGAATGTCGAACTGAACAAACATATTTCGCTCACTGGATGTAAAAATTCTAGTTCCAATAAAGCATGTTTAATGGATGTCGGTTATCAGTTATTTACTACAATTACCCTCTCCAAGTTCTCCACTGCCATAACCGGGTATTGAACTCCACAATCTTTGGCAGCTGTCACTTATCTAACTAACGCCTTTATCCACTGTGCCATGTGTTCTTGAGAATAACGTAAATAGTGTAAAAAATAATTACTATTTTTATATCGAATACTGCGTACAATGGCTCGTTAGTAGTTGTGTTCGCACACAGGTGTTTGTCGACCCAACCTGTTCCTAAATCGAACGCAACACTTGGGTAAGCTGGTAAAACAATTGGCTTGCCAGTTAGCAAAATTTGTTTTACTGATTTGGTAAGTTTTAGTAAGGCTGAAGTCGGAGGTTCTTGGATTCGGCAAAGTTGTGGAATCTATCAGCAAGTAAAAGTTTTTGATCCAAGCACAGCTCTCAACTGTCAACTAGCAACGCTTTCAATGTGCATTATTTTTATGGACTCCAACTAGAAACCGGTGCTCAATTAGCAAGATGTAGGTTGGGTTTCTAATTGAATTAAAGATTTTAAACCATAGTTCATTTTTTGGGTCCTGAGAAATTAAATTACTTCATAATTTTGCGGGATTCTCCATCTCTCATTGGAGATGGGTGTAGGTATTGCTCCGTCTGGTTACTTCTACTTTCTTTTATTACCATCTCCCATCAGTGCTTTCCAGTGGTCGTGGACAGCTCCTTCAACCTCCTTAATGTCTCGTCTGTGCCTGCTACCATTCAGTGAGTGCAGGCAGCCCCTCATCCTTCCTTGATCGCTCTTCTGCGCCTGTCACCTCCAGCATTCGGTCGAAGATTAATTAAATTAAAAAGAAATTATGCTCCCAAATGCTATTATCTCATAAGTGAATTGACACAACAATTGGCTTTCTCACCTTTGACCCAAGAGACACTTTCCCATGGAAATTTTTGCAACTCACATTATGGTGACAATTCGTTCAGCCAAAGGTCAACATTCTGCAGGTGTTTAATTTATTGTTTTCCATCCTGACATCTGAAAAAAAAGAATTCATTTGAGTTAACCTAATTTTCCTTATGTCAATCCAGGCATGGTCTGCCGAAGATTGTCAACACTTGACCTGTTCGCACAAATTGAGCATTGCTTTCAGCCGGTCATCTGGTCTGTTGTATCAATCTCGATTCTCTGGGAATCAGTTATTACTGGTCTATCGTTCTTGATATTTTTAACACTATTCATTATTATCTCGTTCTCGTTGATATTCCAAGCCTTTATTATTATTATCAGCAACCCAAATAGTGTTACAACGTTACAGCGAGGGTTTTTACGTTAGCTAAAAATGTTTCTTTGAATTTCCGTATCGATATAAACATGGCTCTTTCGAGATCGATCTCATAAACAGATTTCTGTATCTTGTGTATTCGAGATAACAGAGAGAAATAAATAAGAAAATTTTAGGTAAGTTTATTTTAGAAGATTTATTTATTTGAAGGTACAAATAGCAAATGACCTTAAGCTAAACTCAATCAACTCTACTTAATTTTATAAACGTACAATTCCATTCATTTATGTTCTATATGACACTATTATAGTCTATTCTTATCTATCTATCTATCTATCTATCTATCTATCTATCTATTTGTTATACCTTGTGTATTCGAGATAACAGAGGGAAATAAATAAGACAAACTCGTAGGTAAGTAAGGAAATAGAAGGTTTATTAAACGAGGGTTCATATCGGATTGATCTAATTTTCAGTATTTCTATAAACTCCCCACAGAGCTAGAAGTTTACAAGGCCGGTTTAACATGAGTTTTTCCGAGCCTTTATGTATTGTACAAAAATTTCCTGGGGTTAAAGTTTTATCAAAAATTCTCCAGATGAGACTCTGCACCTAAATAACATCGTTGGTTTAGTAATCTCTGACCAGATGCAGAGAGGTCGACAAGTACTAAGAGTTTAGTGCGCGGTTAAGACCTGGTATTTACCCAAATCCTCCCCACAAGGCGGGTTGTCAAAATTTGCCCGTTAAGGTTCGTCAAAAATTTTTTAATAAAGCTATATAGATTCGGTCGGGTTTGTCTATTTATTTTTTGATTGCCTTAATATAGCCTCGTTCTTTTCCTTTCTTTTCTTAAGGCAGATATATTCGACAACACTAAAGGTTATAGCACAGGCTAAGACCTAATGCTAGTTCTCATCAAGATTGTATTTACACGAACTCCCCACAGAGCGGAATGTGGCACAAGGCTAGTTTAACGTGGGTTTTTCCGAGCCCGTAGGCCCGGGCAAAAATTCCGCGTAAACCCCGCATACACGAGGCCGGGTTTGTTAATTTATTACGAGACATCTGCTAAACTTCGGCATTGCCTCGTCTTGGTTCCACTCCGCCCGAAGATGGATAGTTCGACAAGCACTAAGAGCTTTGCGCGCGGCTAAGACCGAATGATGACTCTTCTCAATTCTGTTTAACTCCGCTTATTTACATAAACGGACGATTCCATTCATTTATGTCCATAAATGACACAGACTTCTCACACCCAAAAAGTTTATTGCTGAGTTCAGTTGATTCGTGATTTTCTAAGGCCAATCGAGAACTAAACTTGAATGATGTTTACAATAAACTGGTTAATGAGAGAATGCCATTTTTTGTTGGATGAAACGCCTCACATTCCCCCCCTCTCTCTCTCTACGTGTTTGTCTCTCTCTCTCCTTCTCTGCCTTGTTTTTTTTTCTCTCTCTCTCTCCTTCTTCATGTTTGTCTATGCCTGGCTTTCCTCTCTCTGCGTGTTTGTCTTTCTCTCTTTTTATGTGCCTTTTTTTTTCTCTCTCTCCTCTCTCTCTGCGTGTTTGCCTATTTTTTTTTCCTCTTTCTCTCTCTCTCTCTCTCTCTGCGTGTTTGTCTCTCTCTTTTTATTCTTCTTAAACCTCTTCTTTCTCCGAAAAACTCTCTCTCCCTCTGCTTGCTTGATTATGCTTTGCTTCTCTCTCTTTTTAAATTTTCTCTCTTTTTTCTGTGTCTTACTTTTTTCCCCCCTCTCTCTCTCTGCGTGTCTGTCTTAAAGTCTTGTCTCTCTCCTCTCTCTCTCTCTCTCTTCTCTTTCTCTTTTATGTGATCCCTATTATGGTAGGATTTATTTAATTCTCTCCTCAAATTGGATTCTCTCTCTCTCTCTTCTCAACTCTCTACGTGTTTTTCTTTGTCTTCTTCTCTCTCTTCATTCCAAATCTCCAAAAAAAAAATAAATACGTATAAATATAAATATTTATTCTTTCATGCTATGTCCATCTCTCTTTTAATTCGAGATCATGATTTAATTGGTGGAGATATTGACTAAGAAAACACGGCGCTTTGAGCGCATTTGGAATCACTATGCCAACTATGTTACGCTCGACGGCCATTTTGGTAGTTTTTATGAGAAACAGGTTCCTTTATTGTCCCCTTTGTCCCCTTTACGAATCATTGATTTTAAGAAAATCATCTTCGGTTTGAAAAAACTTGACCATCCCAAATTCCATAGGCAACCTTTTTATTTCAATTTTTTTCTTCAAATTTTATCATTTTATTAACATTCTTTTTATTAGACACAAGTGCACATGATATTCTCTCGAGGACAACTTAAAATCTGTCATGTTCCTTATTCAAAAAACCAGCGGTTCAATATATCTTGTCAATACAAAACAATTTGCACGGTTATCTTTCATTTTCTTTTTTAATACTTCCAATCCATTCAGTACAAGGATTCTGATCGTTGGTGTATAAATTCTTCGTTAAAATGGTAATCAAAATTTTTTTTTGGCTTGAATTTATTATTGATAAGAAATCAAGTTATTGATTAAATAACAATTTTTTATGGCTTTCTTGAGAGAGCATCCAGTCTAAGAAAATTTCAAATCCTATACAATTTCGGGAAAAAACTCAAGAAATAGAATTTTTAATTTTACAAAACCTCCAAATCAGTAACGTCTTTTAAGGGACATTGAATATTTTTGACGTATCCTTCCTTAAAGTGGTGGTTCAAAAGAAACGTTTAAACTGAAAATATTTGCCATGGAAAATAGATTATTAAATAGAATACTTTTGTAATGAAGTCAATTAAAGGAATGAGGAATAAACAAAACGGACGTTGAAAATGAAATTAATCTTTATAACATCATAAGTAAAATACAATACTCGTTAGCGGCGTGAAGTAAAAAACCACTGCTTTTGGTGGACTACTTAGACATCATATTACCCCCACTTACAATAGTGTCCAATGTATTTATTAGGATTGGAACATACCCATTAGTGTTCATATGTACGGTATAAAACAAATAGAGAATTGTGGGTGTTTCGATTCTGTGGACTTTACAAGGCCTTGTCTAGCTGGAAAGATTTGAACTGGTGGAACTAAAGAATGAAATACATATGGATACACGCCAAATAAATAATGACAGGGTAGCAATTGTCTTACAACCATGTTTCAGAGTCTATAGAAAAGATGCTGTCAAAGGAAAAAGGTTTTTCACTGTTGAAACTTTTCACATAAATGATATGGAGACTATTAAGGCTGGAAAGTGAAAATTAAGCGGTAACACTACAGATATGGTAGCAATACTTCATTCCGTGGATAATCATCTTATAAGGAACATAAGGAGTCATCCGAACTAAAATGATAGAATGATTTATTCAATTGGTTGTATACAAATGGTTTCACTAATCTAAGAGTGAAGCATGAAATAAAATTCAGAGATGTAATCTGTTCAAATGTACATTGCAGAAAATCAAATTTTTTCAGTTTATGGAACAAATCATTTAGGGGTGTAAGCGGTCACAACTTCTAATCTTTGTTGCTCTAGTTAACTTCTTTGATACTTTACTTTGTAATAATTAAGATTATAATTCAAGCCATCCCTTTCTTTCTCTATCTCTCTCTGCGTTTTGTCTCTCTCCCCTCCCTTTTCTCTGCATGTTTGTCTCTCTTATGCCTATGACTTTTCTCTTTCTCTCTTTGTGTGTTTATAATATTTTAAAAAAAATATTTACAATGAAGAGGCTCTGTGTTTGTCTCTATTCTCTATGTTCATTCAGTCTTCCGTTTAAAAATTTGGTTACTGCTATTCCATATTATTTCTCTTGTCTTTTCAAATCTCATGTTTTTGTTAAATTCTCTAAAATTC
Organism: Acanthosepion pharaonis; assembly: GCA_903632075.3. Classification (NCBI taxonomy): domain Eukaryota; kingdom Metazoa; phylum Mollusca; class Cephalopoda; order Sepiida; family Sepiidae; genus Acanthosepion; species Acanthosepion pharaonis. Next base: position 403,461 of record CAHIKZ030001622.1, on the reverse strand, counting down.
TTAATTTCCAAACTTCAGATATGTGTCGCATCAAATGCCCAATTTTCCTTGGAAAAGTTGAAGTTGACCTCGAAATCGTCCAGTATCTTCATCTTAACAAAATTATTCAGGATTCACTAGTCTATCTCAAAACAAAAAAGAAAATCTCTATCTAAGGAAATATCAATAAATATATATATATATATATATATATATATATATATATATATATATAAATATTAATATTTGGCACGACTTGCTCTCAACCGATTGAGCAAATAATGAAAGGTAATTTTTAAAAACAGTAGCTGCTCCGGCTTATAACAAATCGCTATTCAATTATGAATTGAACCCTATAAATCATTTATGTTTATATACATCATGTAAATAATACGTTAAAAGATAATTTTTGCAGGCCAGTGCTTAAAGGTAGAGTTTTGGACTGATGAAAAATTGTCGAATTTTCATTCCGGCTTGAAGCAATTGGATGTCTACCATACTGATGAGCTGGATATAAAAAAAAATTTTCTTTTATATATATATATATATATATATATATATATATATATATATATATATATAAATTAAAAAAATGAAAAATTGGTAATCCGTTATATAATTCCAGAAGAGCTCAATATAACACCAGATGAAATAGTATCTAAAGAGATAACTTGATGATTCCAGGAAAAAATATATTTTCTCAGAAAATAAATTATAGTGATGGAACCTTGAGGATGTATCTTTATAAAACTGATATATATTGGATATATATATATATATATATATATAAAAAATATAATATATGAATATATATATAAAATATATATATATAAGAATATATATATAAAATAATATATATATTTCAAAAAATATATATATAATGAAATAATATATAAAGAGTAATTTGAGGAATATTGAATATATAAATGAAATATTGGGAAATAAATTATTGCAAGGATGGAAAAAAAACCCAAAATAAATTTCTGATGGAATTATTTTCTTTCTTTATTATTTAAAATATATATATATATATATATATAAAATGTATATATATATAATTCTATTTATATATATGAATAAATATATATAAATATATATATATATATATATATATATATAAAATGAAAACTAAATAAATGATATATATATAATGAATATATATATAAATGAATGTATATATATAATGAATATAAATATATAATGAATATATAAAACTCAAATTGTAATTTGAATTTTTATAAACAGGCCAGGAAAAACAACCTTGCATTCTATATATTCTTGAAGTAACAAATAAAACAAACAATACAAATATACTAAACAATAACAACTAAAATGTGAAGGAAAAAAAATATATAAATAAAATCGTCAAGGTGTTGACTTTCCAACCTAACTTAGACAAAAGATTAGGAAGGAAACTATGGGAACGAATAATTTTACTATTATCATTATAATAAAGTCTTTAGATATATATATATGAAATAAATTTAAAAGAGGAAAATCTGAAAAAAATTTTATATTTTTGCATACCAAACACCTTAATAAATTAATAATAAAAAATTGAACTACAACGATTTTTATTCATAAAAATTTTTGACACTCTTCTGCAAATAGTAAAACACCAAATCCGCCCCATCAACAAAAAAGCTGCACTCTTCAAGAAATAATATATCTGAAATCCTATCAACAAAAAACGAGTCGAATGCTATATACGCCAAATGAGTAAAACAGGAAGCAAAACAATTTGGCCAAATGAAATTCAAAAAAAAAAAAAAATGGGAGGACAAGGCGTTGAATGGCAAATGGAAAAATTAACAAAAAATTAAAAGATTTAATGAAAACAAAAAAAACAAATCAGTGGCTGAGGAGTACCGGGTTGAAAGCTGAGACAGAAGACCTAATTATTGCAGCTTCAGGACCAAAAAAGCCTTGCAACAGATCCTATCACTGTCATAATCAATGATGGATAACCTGAAATGCTAACCTGAAAAAATATGATAAATCGACTATATTATCTTAAGATGTTCGAAACTAGCAAAAAAATGAATATACCTATAGACATAACAAGGTAGCGACATATGTGCACTGGAAGATATGCAAGAAGCACAAAATCGAAACCACTGAGAGATGGCATGAGCACCAACCAGACACAGTTACCCAAAATAACAATGTAACTATCCTCTGTGATATGCCAATTTAAACTGACAGGGAAATAAAAGCCAACAGACCTGATATTATCCTAAAAGACAAGAAATTCAGGAAGTGTATGCTTATTGAAATAGCAGTACCATCTGTGAGAAACACCTCCATGAAAATTATCGAGAAATTGTCCTAATACAAGGGCCTGGAGATTGAGATTAACAGGATGTGGGGAACGAAAACTGAGACTGTACCAATAGTAATCGGAGCTCTGGGCCTCGTGAGAAAAAAGAAATGGACAATTTTACTAACAGTGTCCCAGGTAACATCAACATACAAGTTGCCAAAAGATCGCCCTACTAGGAAATCCCATATACTAAGAAAAGTGTTATCAATTAAATGACAATTCTCTTATAGGGCCCAAGGACCATAGTTTGGACCCGGCTCTACAGGATGCAAAGCACGAAACATAACATACACAAATAATAATAATAATAATAATAATAATAATAATAAGAAGAAGAAGAAGAAGAAAGGTGATATAGTCTTCTTAAAATTACTGAAATGTCCCAACAGATCGTTAGGTCTGCAACATGCTTTAATATATCACTGCAGCAACTAGTGCTTTATCTGAAATAGCCCTCCTGCAATAAGACTTTTTTCTCAAATCTTTGGTCACTATCTAAAATCTCCCTTCTCTAACTTTCTCTCTTTTCTTTTTTTTTTTTTTATGCCCATTTCTCTTTTTGATCAAAAAGTGTGGCTTCCCTCAGTCTTTAACAGATTCAATCAAGATGAGATTTTAACAAAACAAAAATTGGCACCCACTGATTTTAAATTTCAAAATAATCGATAAATATTCAATAGGACGAATTTGTCCTCAACAGGTCATTAGGTCAATCAATATGAAAACCCTTACTGAAACAACTGCCTTTATCTAAAATTTTACCATCCAACATCTCTAATCGCAGATCAAAGCTTTTTTCTCTGATTTACGTCCCTCAATTTTTTCTTTTAGTTTAACTGTCCTTGACCCTTTTAATTTTTTCTGTTTGCTCCTCTTTAAAAGCCTTAAAAAAAAGATCAGTTTTTTTTTTTTCTCTAAATCCTAAGGTCTTGCATTTTATGTTTTAATAATATGTTCCTCCTTTTTTTTTGTCTCATAATCTTTTCTGCGTCGCATAATTTTTTCGTCTCTCTACGTCCCTATCTCTCATATTTTGTTTTAAAAAAAAAATCTTTCTAATCTGTTTTCAACTCCCATCTCTCTACTGTCATACTAATCTTTTTTGGCAAAATTCAATCTCTCTTTCTCTTTTAAAAAATATGTCCTTTTCTTTTTCTCCAAAACAAATGACCAAAACATGAAAAAATTATTAATATATCAATAATAATAATAAAATTGAGTTAAATATCCTTTTTTATATTTAAAAAAAATTTGAAGTAAGGGTCTGTAAAAAACGAAAATACTTTCGACACACCCTAATGTTTATCAACATATCAAAAAACTGTCTTCTAAATTGCCGCTATCAATTTTTCCTCCTACTTCCTTGGATCTATCATCTCTGACCGAGTGCCTTAATCCAATATTAGATTAACTGCAATGATAACAAATGAACAGTCAGTATTTACTTATAAATAAAAAGAAAATACAGCGATGCCTTCCTCCCAAGAAACTTAAAAGAATTATATAAATATTCCTTCTTTCCGGCCACTTAAAGAAACGATAATAAAAAACTAAGAATATCGGTATCATTATAAGAAAGACGGCTATAAATATTCTCGTATTCTAGAAAGAAAACATTAGTAAATAGTCATCGTTTTCTACATAGTTTTCAACAAATGTCCAAACGTATGATAAATGGTATACTGAATGGATTATGTAGAAATTTCTTTAAAATCATTAAAAAATAAAAAAATCTTAGCCTCCTATTTTTGCCTAAAAAACCGGTTCGTACTAATGGTCGGACTTTTGGACAATTATAGTGGTTTATCACAACCTCCAAATTTTACGTTGGGTTTCAAAAACAAAATTTTAAAGCTCAGGTAACAACTCCTGCTTTTGGAAGCTTATCTAAAACCCATTTCCTTATTTCGATGGTTAATATATAATATATATCTTATATATATATATATATATATATGATATATATATATATATATATATATATATATATATATATATATTTACATATATATATATATATATATAATGTGAAAATGTGTGTGTATACACATTGGAATTTTAATTTAAATGTTTTGATTAACTAAAGGTATCTTAATTTTGATACAAATATAATATATATATATATATATATATATATATATATTTTATAAATACACAAATGAGAGAAAGAACAAATGGATTAAAAATGGTTCCTTCAGATATTTAATATTTAAAAAATTAAATCAATACAAAATCAAATAAAAAATTATTATTAGTAGCCGAACATCATTTTCGCCTGGGTGTATATGGCTGTAATTTTAAAACCGCAATAAAATAATGTATAGAAAGGTTTGCCGATTGCGTCCCAATTATCATGCATCATCCATTGTTATTTTAACCTACTAACCCTCACCTCATCTTTTTTTACAGTATGTCCTTTGCAAGTGTTGATTGTTCTTAATAAATGAATTCCATCGATAAAACCTTCTTGTATGGTCATTGCTCGGGCTTAAATTGTTTCAATGATTTAGACATTCAGTAAATTTCTTATGGCTGTAATCACTTTCAAACAGTATAGCATTGTTCACAAATCTAATAATCAAACAAAAACAGGGATGAAGCTTCATAGTTTGATTCAACTGCAAATTTAAACTGTATGACCCGTAAAATGGGGTTAATGTCAATTAGAGGTTAATTTTTTTTGAAATTTTCCCTTTAATGCTTTCAATAATTGTTTCTCAAACAATCTTTTTATCAAAGGTTTTTCGAATGCCAATTTAGGATGGAATCATATGAAGAAATCAATTGGTTAAATGGCAAAAAAATTTTTTGGAAATTTTGTCTCAGATTTCGTCCACTTAACTGAAATAATTTAAACCAAAAATTTAGATAAGACAATTTTGTGTGTCATATGTAATTTATGGCAAATTTGGAAAGCATCGGATGAAAAACATTGTTATGGCTTCAAAAAACATTTTTTTTTAACAGTTTTTCCTGATTTTTTTAACGTTATACGACCGGGAAAAAAAATAGGACTTGGAACCAAACTATCCTTTTTGCATGATGGTAAAAAATTTTAATTAAAAAAAAAAATCTTCAAGTTTTTATTTTTAAAATTTACTAAAAAAATCAATTTTTCCATTAAAATTATTTCTAAAAGTCAACATTCAAAAAAAACGGATTATAATGAATTTTTCATCAGGTTTCTTGCCTGATGAAAATGTTGTTTAGCTTTAACAATGTCTATCGCCTATGAAAATTTGTTGACTTTCACTTTTCACTATATTTTAAATTTATAAGTTTGTGTGTGTTTATTTTGAGGTGTGTTTTTTATTTTTAATTTTATAATAAAAAATTAATTTCTATATATTTAACAGAGGATGTCTGTGTGTGTGTCTGTGTGATATATTTTCACTGAGAGATCCATATAGTAGTATATTAAAAATTTTTTTTTTTAAACCATATTGTCGCATAAAAATACAAATTTTTATCAACATAAACCTTATAACATTTCATCTGTTTTTTTGCATTAAATTTAAAAAGAACATCAATATGTTCCAAAAAAATTTAATTTTGTTTAAATTTTAATAAACTTTTTTTTATTTTTTTCAAAAAACAAAAAAACAAAAAATCAATTTTATCGATTTTTTTTTGCTAAACCCATATTTTTTGCCTTTAAGCATCAAAATTTTTTCGAAATTAAAGGATTTAATTTTATAAATTTTTGAAATATGTGTTATATATTTCAATATAAAATCCCAATAAAATGTGGAAAATGAATTATAACATTTTATTTATATTATATATATACAGATTTTATTTTATAGCTATATAGAGCTGGTCAATCAGAAAAAAGCGTTCAATTAGAATGGAGCAAAAAAAACATCATGTTTAGATGTAACAGATTCTATCTTCTTAAATTACATTAAAGTACTTTCATTAAAAAACATTTTGAATTAATGCAGTTACTGATATAACAGAAGTAGTCTGTATTTATTCAATCGAAGTTAGCCAAGGACACGAAGGGGTAAAACAGGCAACATGAAGACCCACTTCAGACCACAATTACTTTGGAGTTTTTGAAATTCAATTTGTCAGTGTGCTACCAGGGATGTAAAAGAGGATACATTTATAAAACAACTGTTAAATTTCATGAAAATTGGTTGAAATATCAACGAAAAATAAGAAAGAAACCAGTAAAAATCACCATTTTTCACTATTTACGCAGGTTTTCACTATATGGGTGGACCCAATTATCAAGTTAAAAGGCTGTTAAATAATTAACTTATTGTTGGATAGAATTGAGTGAAGTTTGTATTAAATTGCTTGAAAATTGAAAGAGTTTTTTAAATTTAAATTTTCAATATGAAATCGATTTTCGGTTTTCAATTTTTTTCCTTCGTGCAGTGGCGTAGAAATAAAAATGAGGTATAGCGGAGCTCTTCATGATATAAGTAACCTACAAACCGAGTTTGCACGAAATCGAAGGAAAAGATTTGAATTTATCGATATTTGACCGGCTTTATCGATTATCAATTTTTTAAAAATTATCGATTTTTTATGCTAACAACCTATCTCTTAAATTGTACAATATATGTGTCAAGTTTGGTCAAAATCTGTTTGATGGATCTCGAGTGGAAAGGTATTACACAGACACACATCCTCTGTTTTATATAGAGAAATTATGTCTTTATTATAAGAGATTGTAATAAAAACATTCTTAAATCGCTACACAATGTTTTTATTATAATCTCTTATAATAAAAATATTATTTATATAAACATTTACGGCCTGAAAGTCCGAAAAATTTTCATAGAAAATATTTGTCCTCCGACAAGATTCGAACCTGTATGATATACGAAACCTTCATATAGCCTGACGTGCTCTTAATCGATCCAGCCACAGAGAATCATTCGATTAGCAAGGTCGAATTTACTGCCTTTAAACTTCAGTCTTCCATGAATCTCTCCCGTACATTCATATCTGCTCAAAGCGTATCCAAATGTAAACAAATGACGCCACACTTGTGAAATGGACATGAAAGTCCAACAATTATTTTAAGACAATTTTATGTTTATACATTCTTTTTACAGATAAAATATTTAAGTAAATGCTCTGTTTTTATAATAAAATTGTATTTAAAACATTTACCGGCCTGAATGTCGGAGAAATTTTCATAGAAAATATTTGTCCTCCGACAGAATTTTCCTATTAATATATATATATATATATATATATATATATATATATATATATATATATATATATATATTTATATTTTTTTTTCCTCATACGTCGAATTCGACGTATGATGGTTTTATATATTTTTTCTCCCAAAATCGAATTCGACGTATGAGGTCAAAAATCATCAGTTCCTAGCAACTAACAGCCAGGCACCAGCACATATGATTTGATTATAGCAGTAAAGGATTTGTGCAGTATATCCACACTTTTTGAAGGTCCGAATACAGAGACCTGGTGCTACGTACCACAAGGTCCCTAAACGACCCTCCGCAGGTTTTGAATTCAAAGTTGTCCTTCTCCTAGAAAAGTTGCCATCCAAGATCATAGAAAACGATGGGTATTAGCACGTAATTGAATGTAATGGATTCGACTGAATTCGAACTCATGCTCAACAGCTCAATCAGAACACAATCCACTGACACACACGTGCAACACATGTAAATCATGTGTTTATATGTATGTGTGTAAATTTTATATGTATGTATACATATATAGCAAATATATGGGTGTATATTTTTATGTATGTATGTATAGTTAGACGGATAGATTGAGGGATACATTGTTTATTTGTTTAGATGGGTGTGTGTGTATGTAATTGTATGGAGAAGTGTATGTTTTATGTATATATGTTTATGTGCACGTATGTATGTGTGTGTGTAAATATGTATATATGTGTGTAAATGTATATATATATTCTAGGAAATGTCTGTATATGGATGTATATATATGTATATATATATAATATATATATATATATATATATATATATATATATATATATATATATATATATATATATTTATATAGATAGATAGATAGATAGATATATTTAATATTTATATGTATGGGTATGTGTGTAAACACCTATGTATGTATTTAAACAAATATAAATATGTTGTTGTGTATAAATGTGTTTTTTGAACATAAAAATATTATGTTTTGCTAGATTAGATAATCGTTATTTTTTTTTTTTAGATGTTTATATTTGATTTGTAACCTGTAGTCGATTACTTTTGTCAAATTTTCTTGATTACACAGCGGCCCTTTTAATAAATGCCCTTCGGTTTTAGTTCCCACCCCCAAATCTCCCTCCACCCATTTTCTTTTCTTTTCCTCTCCCTCTCTCATCTTCTGATCTTATTATAGATTATATCGTCTATTGTGTGTGTATGTCACCACAAAATGTATCTTTTCCGGTATATTTTTTCATGTATTAGAGATCCGAGAATATTCATATTTCTCCCATTTTAACCGTTTTTGACTCTCCTCTTTAAAACTTTTTTTAATTTATTTTTGAGTATCTTTTAGACCTTCCTGTTCTTCTCTCGTCTGTTACCCTCCCTATAGCCTTTCATTTACTCTAACATTCGTCCCCAAACTCATCAATATTAGTCTCTTACTAAATTTTATTTTTTTATTTGGGGATTTTTTTTTTTCTGTTTTTTTTTTGAATTTGTAGGTCTGATGAATTGGATCGTATTTACGATTCCAATGGAATAAATTATGACCATGGAATATTAGTGTTTAAGCCTTTTTTATTATATCCATAAATTTATGTCCTGGACATTGAGTTCTAACTGGATTCTATCCTCTTGAAATTATTTATATATATATATATATATATATATATATATATATATATATATATATATATATATATATGTTTGTTAGACATGTATATATATTTATATATTTTACATATATTTATGCATATGTAATGTGTATATTTATTTGAAAATGTTATATATATATATATATATATATATATATATATATATATTATAAATATGGGTTTTAAAATTTTTATATTTTAAGATGAAGATGTGTGTTCATTATATAAACAAAGATAAAGGAAAAATGGGGAAAATAATTGAGTCGACGGTTGTTTAATTCATTTTTTTTAAGCGTTTCACCCCAAGCAAGGCGGGAAGCCACTAGCACGCAAAGGGTTACAGAGAGTTGGAGCGAGAGCAAATAGGAGTGATAGAGGAAAGGATGAAGAGAAGGATAGGGGATAGATCATGGCATCTGGAGACGTCGATTGACATTACATTTGAATAGTTGGAGATTATAGCTTTTAGGGAAAACAGGAGAAAGGGAGAGAGTTCCACAAGCGAGAGGTGCGAGACATGAAGCTATTGGAGTAGAAGAGACGGCTACATTTAACAGTTTCAACAGTGAAAGGGTGAAAGCGAGATGCCAGCCTAGTAAACGCTTAAATTCATGAAGTCTGGGAACCAGCGAAAGCAGCCCATCGGAGCAGTTACAGTGAAAGTATTTGTAAAAAAGACAAAGGGAGACGACGGCACGTCTGTGAGAGAGCGGCTGCAGATGAGATGCCAGATCAGGGTCAGTTACATTGCATATCCGTCTCTGGATTTTATCAAGGACCTTGACACAAACAGAAGGGGCTCCAGACCATATATGGCAGCAATACTCTCTGCAAGGGCGAATGGTTGATTTGTAGATTTGAAGGATCGACTCCGGCGAGAAAAATTTCCTGGCGCGGCACAGGGAGCCAACTTTCCTTGCGGTGGACGAAGCTATTGACGCAATGTATTTGTTCCATCTCAGGTCAGTAGTCAATGTGAGACCAAGCAGTCGCAAAGAGCAGCTCTCGTGGAGTTGAGCGTCAGACATTCTAATGGGGGCAGGGATGGTTCTCTGTGGTGAATATTTGTGTTGACTCTATTGAAACAAAGTTAAATATCTCTTGAATTTGTCAGATTTCTTTTCTTCAGAAATAATTTATGGGAAATAAGGATGAGAACGATTAAAAATTGTCGATCTCATGATTAGAGCTGCTGAAAACATTTCTGAACGATCTCGTTTCCAGAATTGGGGTCATAAAATTGTCGTTTCCAGAATTGGGGTTATAAAATTGTCGTTTCCAGAATTGGGGTCATAAAATTGCACATGTGACCAGAAACCCTTTCTGCTTTCTTTATAAACTTGAATTATGGGAAAAAGAATTTATTTATATTTTTATTCTTTATTATTATTTTATTTGTTGGTTTTACTTCATTTTCTCACAGTATATCCAAAGAAAAGCGATATACCTAAAGTTTAAAATGATTTTTTTAAAAACTAAAACTCTTGAAATTTTTATTTTAATTGCAAGCTAATAGATTAAAATTAATCTTTCTAATAAAAAAAAACTTTCTGTATTTCAAAACCAACTTAAATTGATTTTATTAATTTTTTAATCATTGGAAATGGCTGATTTTAGCCATATCTACAAATTTCTCTGTACAATATAATTCTCTTTATTAAAAATTCTTTCAGAAATAAAATATGGATGTTTTTCAGGAAGTATTGACAATTATCTCGATGGACTTATGTTTAGAATTTTTTTTCTTCGGGGAACATATCTGTAAATATTACTTGCCGATTATAATGTGAGTGCCTTTTTATATAATTCTTTAACAATCCAGTAATCTTTAAAATTTGGGAAAATATTCTAAGTAATCTTATGTTTTAATTAATTTGTCATATATCAATGAAAAGTCTCACTGCTGACACCGGAGTTTGAACGTGAATCTCTAGATAATGGAAATGTAGGCCGCCATTCACTATAGAGATATCATGCCACTGACTGGGTGATTACAATTACGTGTTGCACAATCCCCGTGTTGAACTCTCTGCCTTCGGGCAGTGGGGAATCCAGACCGTTCTATGCCTACGTGAAGAGTTTCGTCTGGGAAGTTAGACCGACCCGACCCCGTGTATGCGGGGTCTACGGGGAATTTATGCTCGAGCCTACGGGCTCTGATTCACACCACTTAAAACTGTGTCTTGTGCCACATCCTACCATGTGGGGAGTTTGATAAATACCGGTTACAATTATGTGTTTGACTATTGTATTAACTCGGACGTTAAAGTCGAGTGCCATGTGTTTAAGACGAATTAACAGCTCTAGTTGTGTATTAACTGATAAGTAATCAATAATCGTTCCGTTGACTCTTTACTTCTTTGTTGTTAATGTATTTTAATTGCATTTGGTAATAAAATACTTTATCATTTTACACTGAAGTCTTTTTGTTATTACTTGTATTATGTACGTGTGATGGATTACAAAAATAATTACAAAAGTTACCGCCCTTATTTTCTGATATTATCGTATAATGAACGTACATAATTACAAAAATCAGCACGATTAAACATATAAGAAAATTAAAATTAAAATTCTTTTTTTAAAAAATTGTGGGTCGCTGAATTGTAGTAAGCTTTTTCATTTATGATTAGTAAATATACTTGTTACTTACTAAACAATATCGCCTAACCGCTACAAATGAATACAGAATTTTAAACATTTAAATTTTTATTAATTATTCTAATTAAAATTTAACAAAAAATGAAAACAATTTTTGTAAAAATTAATTTTACATCGATAGTACACTCCATATATTTATATTTATAAAACCAAATAAAAGCATGTTAATTACATGTCTTAATTGTATTGCATTTTTTTTATTTTACAATTCAGAGTACGTTTTGGTTAACTGGAGGCTTTGTTTTATAAAAATTAACGATGATTTAAATTCTCCAAAGACTTGTGCTTATAACTAATATAAACATTAAGCCCTACAATATGAATTTCTCTAAATCTCATAAAACTAATTGAATGGTAATAGATGTAAACAAAATTTTTAAAATTTTCTATAAAAGAAACATTTCGAAAATAATTCCATTCATTCGATAATTATTTAATTTTTTTTCCTAAATCAATGTATTTTTCACCATAAAAGAGGCCTAAATTCTCTATACTATAACTCACAAAAAACAATTCACCAAAATTTTGAAGGTTCTAAAAAAATAAAGAAAAAATACAATTTATAATAATAAAAATTTTTTTGTCTTTCCTTTTAATAAAAAAAAAAGAAGATTTTGACGATAAAAATTTGTTTTTTAAGTTTGCGGCATTTTAAAAAAATTTTTAGTAAATCTTTAGATTTATATATATATATTATATATATATATATATATATATATATATATATATATATATATATAAGAAAATGTAGTTTTAAATTTGTGCTATATTTATGGGATAAAGTTTTAATATCAGAGATAGAGCGTACGTAAATATAAAAATGAACATTGAAGTCAACACTCAGGTCGGACGATTGCGTCTAGCATGAAACAGTCTGTCGCCTCTGAGTGTTGACTTCAATGTTCACTTTGTATATATATATATATATATATATATATATATAAATTCTCGAGAAATACATCTATTCGATGCTCTCGTTTTCAATGATACTTTTAATCGATGATCATTAGGAGTCTTGGGTCTTACAGCGACACAATCGATACTGATTAGATATCGATTTGTATGCCAGCTGTCAGCTACAACTCATACTCTAGAATGCTTCTAGGACAGTTGCGTCACTTAACAAATGAGTCCCTGGATATTTGAGTACCTCTGATAATTTTTTAATCTTTTAAATGCAATTAACATAAATTTTGAACAAAAAGCATAGGTAGTAATCATAGTTTTTTTTTTTTTTTTTTTTTTAAAAAAAAGAATAAAAGGAATAAAATTTTTAAAAAAATTAAAGTTTATTTTTGTTTAAAATGCAATGACAGATTAACAGTGTTGCAAGATCGCTCTACACATCGCCATTATGTTTTTGTTTCATCGGCGTTTATCTTATGATAATAGTAGCTGTAATTTTCCTCGTTCACAATCGTTTGATTTTCGGAACTTAGCCATAGGTTCCAAATAAAAATATAGTCTATAAAATCCAGAATCAATTAGATGTTTGTGGTACGCACTGCTGAAGTAAACTGAAATTGCTATCTTAATTTTCTCTTGCTTTAAAAAAATTTTTTTTTCTCTCTTTTTTATTTATGGTAGCTACTTTTCTGCTTGTTTAGAGTAATTAAAGTTATTGGCGTGCAAATTTCTATATTAAACAACTCTTTAGAAAAAT
>CAHIKZ030001622.1:380000-382500 GCA_903632075.3 Acanthosepion pharaonis | reverse complement strand
AATCTAAAGAGAGAAGGTTGGGGAATACCGATGCCAGCATTACACTGGTCGCGGGGACTAGGCAGTTTTATCCTTGGCCCATATTTACGCATATGGAAACCCCTCATCAAATCGACATGTTCCATCATTCTACCGTGGAGAGGTAGATAAACAGCGGCCAGAGTGTAATATCTGTTCTCGCTTTTATGGAAGCATGGCCTAGAGGATTTACGCTCTACGGCAGCACCTTCCTCGTTTCAGTGGATACTAACGCTAGCGTGGCAGTTGTCGTGAGGACTGGGAGATTTTTATCTTTGATCTACGCGTATGGATACTCCACGTTAAACCAATAGGGAGGTCACTATGGAGAGGTGGGTAAATATATTTACCCTACCTTCGGGTTGGGATAAACATGTAATATCTGCTCTCTCTCTCTCTCTCTCTCTCTCTCTCTCTCTCTCTCTCTCTCTCTCTTTCTCTCTCTCCCCCACTTCTCTCTCTCTTAGCAGTCACAAGTACTGGATATGTTTTTGAATGCATATGAACACCCCACATTAAACCGAGCTTGTGTGACGGAGTATATCATCTATTTTAATTATTTTATCGCTTCTCTGCGTTTTAGCTGTGATCAAGGCGTAGTATCTGTTCTATACTTATTTTAGATTGGAAAAGCATCCAGTCTCGAGGATTTCAAACCTTACGGCAACATCTTTCTCATTGCTCTAAGAGAAGTTGGGTCGTAGTATCGATGCAAGCGTGACAGTCGTTGCATGGACAGGGCAATGTTTGTCTTTGGCCTGTTTGCATATTCATGTTTATGGGTACCCTACCTTAAAACCGACCGGGTGTTACATCCTACCTTAGTGTAGGTGTCTGGTAAATAATCGCATCTTGGCCTTTTGACTGGGATGAAAGCGTAGTATCTGTTTTCTTCTCAAATGAGATGAGATTAGACACCCTATTCCGGCGATTCCAACCCTGAGGCAACACTTTCTTTGTTGAACTAAGAGGTTGACGTCAATGCGACAGCGGTCACCGAGACTGAACAATTTTTGTTCTTGGTCCATATACATATCTATTTAATGTCAAATTCACACATATCCAATGTGTGTGTGGCATCAGTTGGTCTCTGGACCTGCGCCCAAAGAGTTGTGCCTCAGCTGCTGATGGCGGTGCAGAATCTGTTATGGCTGTACAGTCCCACATGGGAGTGACAGTCTCGATTGCGACGAATGCATGTGTAGACATCCCCCCCCTCGATATTGCCGCTTTGTTGTTTTCTTTCCGTCGAGCACGCTTCTCCCCAGCGGCAAGCCCTCGTTTATTCTCTCGCTGCTCCAGCCCTCGGTGTAAGTGGCGTTGGCGACGTCTTCCCTCTTCGCGATGTCCATGTCCGTCGCGCTCATGTTCTTTTGGCAGACGTCCTTGAAACGAATCCAATATATACACATATGTACAAGAAAGATCTATATTTCTGTCGGGTACTTCATGAGTTTAATGGCTCACAGCTGTGTTTGCAACAGAAATTCATAGCAAGTCGATGGAACCTCTAAAAAAAAAAAACGTTTTCTAACAATACTATGGTCACACATTCGATATAGACAGGAAGTCCCAGCATTCCATAAGACCAGACACTCTGTGATGAAAGTTGCTTTGTATTTTTTGTTCATTTATCGTCACTTTCCCACCTAAGGCGTTTCTTTCTTTCTTAATTTTCTCCCCCTCTTCTTTTCCTCTCTTCTTTCTCTCTCTCTCCCCTCTCTCTCTCTCTGTCTATCTGTCTCTCTCTCTCTCTTCTTCTTCTTCTTCTTCTTCTTTCTCTCTTCTTCTACTTTCTCTTTCACACAAACTCTCTTTTGCACACCGAATTTCTTCATATTGTTTTTATTCGTCTCTTTTTCATCTGTGTTTTTCATTCTCAATCTCTCTCACCCCCTCTCTATCTATATGCATGTGTGTGTGTGTGTATGTGTGTGTGTGTGTGTGTGTGTGTGAGATGAGAGATGCCAATCCCCGAATCGGGACTAATAACTTTATCACAGACTGTGAGTTTGTGCAAATCACTCAAGCCTGTTTCATCCTGATACCCTGGATAATTGTTTTCAACTCTCCATCATTTATTTGCTCATTTTTCTTCAGGTGAGGATTTTCACACGTCGGAGAACCGCCTGGATTCCAGGTTCCATGCCTTTACGGATTGCTAGTTAATTAGGGTAGAGACAGATTGGCTGAGGGTGACCAGAATGTCAGAGGATGATCTCTTGCACGATCTATTCGGTGATTAAGACGAAAATTTTCCCTTTGATGTTTCCGTTTTAATTGTCATCTTCCGAACATCATTAATCATAACGCCCCTTCTTTGACATATATTTCTCTTATATATCGTATTTCAGAAATACGATATAATCCCATTAGTTCGTGGGAGATTTTTCTTTCAAACTATCGCCAAAATAAAACCATTTACTTTTTAAAGTTTCTAAACTTTTGTAATAATTTCTCTCCAAGGTAATAAAGCAACTAA
>CAHIKZ030001622.1:210000-375000 GCA_903632075.3 Acanthosepion pharaonis | reverse complement strand
GTAATATTTTTTTCCTTAAAAAATGTATTGCTGGTAATTTTTTTTTCCTTAAAATGTATTGCTGGTAATATTTTTTTCCTTAAAATGTATTGCAGGTAATATTTTTTTCTTTAAAAAATCTATTGCTGAATTTTTTCCTTAAAAAATGTATTGCTGGTAATATTTTTTTCTTTAAAAAATGTATTGCCGGTAATTTTTTTTTTCAGAAGAAATGTATTACTGGTAATAATTTTTTCTTCAAAACTTTATTGCTGGTAATATTTTTTCTTCTAAGATTTATTGCTGGTAATTTTTTTACAAAAATGTATTGATGGTATTGAAACCTATTTCTATGGTGTTTTGACCCCACAATTTGCCAAAAGCTGGGATCCTAAGAAGTGCTAACAATCCGGGTCAGAGTGGACCTGGGAGCACCGTTAGGTGAAATAGATAGGTTCTAGCTCTTTAGGTATCTTGTTTTTGCCCTACTTAGTGTATTGAGCACTTTTACGTGTCAGCTTAGGTAACTCTGTCAGTGTTTTTTCTTTTGGCTAAACATTTTGGTGCTGGTTGATTATTTTCAAGCAGTACGGATGTTCTTAGTTTTTTCCTTTTTAATTGAATTTTTTTTTCCATAATATCTGTTTGCCTAATATTCTTTTATTTACCAACTGCATTATCTGGGTTTTTTCACACCGCCCGAATATAGGTTAAAAAAAAAAATCACACACATACACACACACACACACACACACACACACACACACACACACACACATATATATATATATATATATATATATATATATATATATATATATATATAGAGAGAGAGAGAGAGAGATTACGTATATTTTTGCCACATCCTAAGACGTGTTTCAATGAATAATTTAGACAAGTTTTTTCTACTTATTTTCAATAAGATCCTTTCATATTCACAGACAACCTTTTTCATAATTGGTGTCATTAATAAAGGAAAAGAGAAAATTAGCGTGTTGATACATACTCGCATACTCGGAAAGCCCTAAACTCAGCCTTCTTCACAAGTAAAAAAAATTAACTTTCAGATGAACACAGCAATTTTGTCTTTGAAACAATATTTGTTTTGAAAAAAAACAAAAAAAAAAAAAAAAAAAACAACACCCTGATGATGACGTTGTGGTAATGACGAAAGTACACGGAATAAATATGTATCAACACGGTAATTTTCTCTCTCCCTTTAATAGAGACACCAAAAAGCTTTCATTTTTTAGAGCTCACATGAAATTATTATCTATGGGATGAAATTCTATACGAATTAGCATAGCTAATTCGTATAGAATAATATATCATATATATATATATATATATATATATATATATATATATATATATATATTAAGACATTTTCTATGTTTATACGTTCTTTTTATAGATACAAATATTTAAGTAAATGCTCTGTTTATAATAAACAGTATTATTGATATTTACAGGCCTGAATGTCCGAGAAATTTTCATAGAAAATATACATCCTCTGACTGGAATCGAACCCGTATCCTATACGAAACCGTCATATAGCCTGACGTGCTTTACCGATTGCGACACAGAGGATCGTTTCGGTTAGCAAGGTCGATATTACTGTTTTTAAGCTACAATTCTCCATGATTTCCTCTCGTACATTCATATCCGCTTGATGCGTATCCAAATGTAAACAAATGACGTCACAGATTATAAAATAGACAATGTCTGACAATTATTTTAAGATATTTTTATGTTTATACGTTCTTTTTATAGATACAAATATTTAAGTAAATGCTTTGCTTATAATAAACAGTATTAACGACATTTACCGGCCTGAATGTCCAAGAAATTTTCAAAGAAAATATGCATCCTCCGACAGTTTTTTGATGTCGTTATTAAAGGAAAAGAGAAAATTTCTCGGACAAAAGTGGTTTTAATGTCAGAGCATTACTCACAGTTGAAGGGCCTTTTACATTTCGAGTAACTATGACATATGAAATTAACCTTTAACATTCTGCAGTTGATTTTGTTTGAAAAGAAAAAAAAATATCCTGCAATTAACTCAAATGAATGAATGATAGCTCGTTTGAATTTTGCAGTTGTGTTGTCATATCCTGCTATGGCAACAGAAAATGACCATGACTGAAATTAAGTAGAGCAGGAGAGGATACTTGAAAAACAATGCAGTAGAAAGAAAAGTAGTGAATAATGCAGAGTGTTAAAGGTTAAGCGACTGTTATCATGACCGAACAATTACCCAGTGATGCATCCGGGGCTATTTTATTACTATTGGCAATGCGAAAACTGTAAACTGTACTGAGGGAAGATGCGTTCTTTTGATACCGAAGCACCGTTGTATGGAGGAAATACATCTTGGTTGTTATCATATAAATTTCAGTTATTTTCCTTGACAGAAGTTCGTTTGAGAGTATGCGTTTCTCTATTTTCGTCTTTTGGGACAGTTAATAGTTAATATATATATATAATACATATATATATATATATATATATATATATATATATATATATATATATATATATATAGAAGGAGTCACTATGCAATATGTTGTATTTTGTTGGGGGCGCGGGTAGGCTGAAAGGCGACAAACTTAGGGTCTCTACCGGGTGGTATACACTCTGCCACGGACGGCACAAACTCTAGCTCCGCCACTGTATGTATCTAATTGAAAATTATCTTTTTAAGTTTTTCTTTATTCTATTTTACTTGTGGGCAAACAAAAGATTTCTTTTTTGAAGATGTTGTATGGAGAAATTGTTCAAATGACTGTTCGTTTCGAGAGCTTTCCGCTAATTTATTAGCCATTTTGAAGGCTTTGGGGTGAGCGATTGCAAATATTATATAAGCTATTGGTACGTAGATAGGTTTTAATTTCAAAACACGGCCAAAACATTATGGCTACGTTTGTCGTTAATGCTATTAAGGTTTTTAATTATGTTTTTTTTTTACTTTTAGTTTTTTTACAAGTGTTCTATTATATTTAAAGTGTTTCCTACAGTTAGCTGTGTTTACCAAGTATTTTACGTATAGATGTTGGTAGGTTTTTGTGTTGATTTAAATGAGTTTTCTTTAGTTATTATTCAAGAGATGCAAGCTCAGCTGCCTTGATAGCCTAGTATAACAGACCTTGTGTATTTTTCTTACGGCAATGAATTTGTCATTTTTGTGCAAAATAGCGGTTCTAAAACATCAAACTGACAGTTACCATACTGTGTTGATACCTGTATCTACACTGTCTGTATCTATAAATGCTCCATTTCCGATATTGGGACAACAACAGCAACACACATTCATAAATACATACATATTGTTAAGAGAATATAAAGGATGTTTCATTAAGACAAATTATATATAAGGGTGTTTCATTAAGACGGATCAAAGTCAGCAGTAAATAAATCAGTGTTATTGGTGAAGATTTATTTATGTCTCTATTGGATCATGTTATTTAAGTCATGGCAATTATGTATGAAAAATAATATCGCCCAAATGTCAAATCTGAAAGAAAAAGAAAAACATCATGAGACGCTTAAACTTAATTCACATTTTAAATCGGTCCAAGTTATTGGAACACCCTTTATTTTTATGAGTTAAATTTTTTCCTAGTTCTGGAGGTCTTTCATCAAGGTATTCGTTTGTTAACGCCCAAATTAAGCTAGCCCCCTGGCGAGGTCAGTTGTTGCCGAAACCTGCTTCAGAGCATTTCGTTTACTACCATTACCATGACAAGTAAACTATACCCAGCAACTCCCGCCTGAAGTTATTTTGAAATATTTCTAAATTCGCATAGCTAAAGCGTGGGCCGCCCTTGAATAAAATGGATGTAATCTGGAAATCTGATCTCCCACGCAACCCCAAACGGAGATACTTTCGTGCCACTGTAGAGTCGGTTTTAATGTATGGTGCCACTATTTGAACATTAACTAAAACCCTAGAGTCTAAGCTCGACGGAACCTACACGTGAATTCTCAAAGCTATACTTAAGATCTCTTGGAGACAACAACCAACTATATCACAATTCTATGGACACATCACTGATATTTCCACAATCTTACGTGAACGCTGAATGCGCTTTGCATGGCGCTACCCGTGAGTAAAACAAGAACTTGCAAGTCATCTGTTGCTCTGGATACCTAGCCATGTCGCAAGACGGGTTGATCGCCCAGCAATCACCTACATTGTCCAATTACGTTATGACACAGACTGCCACCCTAATGACCTTCCGACCTTGAGGCAAGACTATGATGGTTGGTGTGATAGACTCATGAATGTTCGAGCAAGATCGATTGAATAATAAATAATAGTAAAAATACGTCTCTTGTGATCTCCGCGGTGGAACAATGATTAACGAACCAATCTCAGTCCTTAACCACTGTAATGAGGTCGATCCTGGTTTGGTTTGCTTCTCTTGTACGACGCCAGACTTATATGACGCTAACCAAGTGACTGGAAAACTAGTCCGGAAAACGTTTACTGTTGTAGCAATTTCGATCAGAGTGCTCTTCATATGTATCTCTGTGTTATTTTTCACCGGCGTCAGTGATTGGTGGGACCTCAGTACATTCAGAAAGATTGCGTAAGTCTTCTCTTGTGAACTTGGAACCACACTATGCTATGCTTAGTAAGAAACTATGTACTCTCTCTCTCTCTCTCTCTCTCTCTCTGTCTATCTCTCTCTCTGTCTCTGTCTGTCTCTCTCCCTTTGTGGCTTTCTTTGCTTTCTGTCTATCTTTTTTGTCTTTATGGTTTCATTGCCCTCTCTCTTTCTGGCTTTATTTATTTCGTTGTCCCTCTCTCTTTACCTTTCTGTTGTTCTATGCATCTCTTTGTTTTTCCTTTTTTTTTTTTCGTTGTCCCTTCCCATCACTCTCTACATTTCTTTCTTTGCTTTCTCTATCTACTTATTTTATTTCGTTGCTACTTTCTCATTGACTTTCTGCATTTCGATTCCCCTCTCTCTGTCTTTTTCTTTCTCTCCCTATTCTCTCTCCCACTCTCTGTGTGTTTCATTACTATCTCTCTTTTTCTACCTTTTTATCTCGTTATCGCCCCCCATCTATGTCTTTCTCTCTGTCTTTTTTACTTTCTTTCATTGCTCTTACTCTCTGCTTTCCCTTTCTGCCTTTTTTCTCTATGTTTGATATTCTGTATGTCCTTGCTCTCTCTCTCTCTCTCTCTCTCTCTCTTTGCCTTTCTGTCATTCGTTTCTCTTCTCTGCCTCTCTCCTCCTTCTACCTCTCTCCCCTCACTCTCTATCCCTCTCTCCCTCTCACTCTTTGCTGTTCCGTCATTCGTTTCTCTTCCCTGCCTCTCTCCTCCCTCTACCTTTCTCCCCTCCCTCTCTCTCCATCTTCCTCTCTCTATTTTCTCACTCTTTGCTTTTCTGTCATTCGTTTCTCTTCCCCGCCTCTCTCCTCTCTCTACCTCGCTCCCCTGGATCTCTCTCACTCTTTGCTTTTCCGTCATTCGTTTCTTTTCTCTGCCTTTCTCCTCCCTCTACCTCTCTTCCCTCCCCACTCTCTCTCACTCTTCTCTCTTTGCTTTTCATTCATTCGTTTCCCTTCCCTGTCTATCTCCTACTCCTACCTTTCTCCCCTCCCCCTCTCTCTCTCTCTATCTCTCTCTCTCTTCTCTCACTCTTTACTTTTTTGTCATTCGTTTCTCTCTCTACCTCTCTCCCCTGGCTCTATCTCTCCCGCTCACTCTTTGCTTTTCCGTCAGTCGTTTTCTTTCCCTGCCTCTCTCCTCTCTCTACTTTCTCCCTTGCTTCTCTCTCTCTCCCCCTCACTCTTTCCCTTTCTGTCATTCGTTTCTCTTCCCTGCCTCTCTCCTCCTTCTACCTCTCTCCCCTCACTCTCTATCCCTCTCTCCCTCTCACTCTTTGCCGTTCCGTCATTCGCTTTTCTTCCCTGCCTCTCTCTTCCCTCTACCACTCTCCCCTCCCCCTATCTCTGTTTGTGTATGTGTGCTTGTATCCGCTATATATACATACCACTGTGATGACCTTACTATTTGTCCAGTGCAAAAATAACGATTTCTTTCAATGACCACGTCTTTGATTAACACGTACAGCAATTATTTAATACGCTACCTACCGATAACAGGTGAAAGTGTCGTTAGTTCGATGCTCCTATCCCCAATCATAATTAAAAAAGGCAATGGTAAATCCACAGCACTGGCCCCTTCCCACCATCCAAATTAAATTAAGTCATCGAAAACGTCTATGAAGAACCAACACCTACATCCTACTCCCCTTGACTTTTGCCGTTCATCCAACTTTATCTCTTGATGAACCATTAAAAAACAAAACGTCAAGCTAAACTTGGCAACAGATGTGTTCAACGCTATTATTTCCAGCTCATTGTCGATCATTTGTTCCGTAGCGACGCTGGGCTTGTTTCGGAAACGCTGCTGACTTAAAAGCTGTGTTTCTTGACTCATGGATTGCAACCCAATTTGATTGGGAGAAAAAAATTTGCTTTTCAATAAAATCTACTCTGTCAAATATCTGTCTAAAATGAGGTATTGTAATTATTTACACTATTTACATTGTTCGAACTGTTGTCCTCATCTTCGTTGCCATATTCACGACGTTTCGGCCGTTGTATGCTCAGGCCTTCGTCAGGATATGTCTATATTTATGAGATGAGGTATTGTAACTATTTACACTATTTACATTGTTCGAACTTTTGTCCTCATCTTCGTTGCCATATTCACGACGTTTCGGTCGTTACATGCTTGGGGTAGACTGTTCGAGTTCCACGTGGCATGTTTAACGGGTGTCAGTTATCAGTTATCTCCTGTTAATTTCCCTCTGAAAGTTCTCCACTGCCTTAACCGGGTATTGAACTCTTTGGGTCCTGTCACTGGATTTAACTAACGTCTTTATCCACTGTGCCATGTGTCCTTGAGAAAAAATGTAGTGAAGAAGATTGTGTAGCACCGATTTTTCAAATGCTTGCTTGCTTTGAAGAAAGATATCTGTCTATATCTCAAAGATGAGGTATTATGATTACTTGCATTATTTACTTTATTCGGAATGTTATCTTCATCTTCATTGCCATATTCACGATGCTTCGACCGGAAGAGGCATGGCACGTTGAACTAGAATAATCTAACCTGGTCGACGAAATAAAGGGTTCGGTTCGAATTTCCAATTATTTGAAGAAGGTCGGTGTGTACAACGGCCGAAACTTTTTGAAAAAAAAAAAGTTTAGTATCTTGCCTTAAACTTGTTTTAGTATCTTGCCTTTAACTTAGGCTTGAAAATTAACTACTTGCACAAATACAAGATACACAACTATTTCGGCCACTAACCAGGTTATGTATGCCGTTTTGTATCCAAACAATTGATCGCAGCGATGACAACATTAGACAAGTACTCTGTGATTTGTCAATAATTGTTAAATCACTGTAGCAAGTGACCCCCTTTTGTGCGGCATGTAGAGACTGAAATGTCCTTAAGTTTTTTTTTCTCTCATTGTCTCATTTTTTGCTTTGGTGTTGAACATTAACCAAGACAACTGGGAAATGCGACTGGATACAGTATAAAAGTGTATGCATCTCTGAGCCTGTAAATCGGGGTCTAGTGACCCGGAAATACTTTGATATTGCTGTATTGATATTTAACTATTCTGTTCTGAAGCCGATGCGAGATCAATAAACCACGAACCGTAGAAACAATTAATTTATAACAAGTAAAACGGGAGCCGTACTTTAAGGGATAAATGCAGACAGCAATTCTGAATCTCTAAGGTGCGAACAGAACTGAATTTAAGCCAAAAGATTCGACTTAATAATAGTCAATAGAGACAATGATTAAATAGCGATTGATTGGTTTGTTTTGTTTTATGGCATATCAACCTCAATGAGTCATTTAATGCCGACAACATTTTTTTTTCTGATAATATTTTTGTTTTGTAAAAATCTATTTCTGTTAATATTTTTTTTTTCCTCAAAAATGTATAGGTGGTAATATTATTTTTCCAAAAACGTATAGCTGGTAATAATATTTTTTCAAAAACCTATTGCTGGTAATAGTTTTTTTCAAAAACATATTGCTGGTAATAATTTCTTTTCCTTCAAAAATTTCTGGTATTAAAACCCATTTTTACACTTTTATAATGTCTTTTACCTCAGTTTCTGGGTTAACTATTTGCCCATAGCTGGGTCCCTAACAGGTGCTACCACCCCGGGTCAGGGTGGACCTGTGAACGCCAGCAATTAAGTGGAGGTTCCACGCTCCTCAAAGCCTCCCGGTCAGAAGCCCTGCTGTTGGACGTAGTTTATC
The DNA here is from genome assembly GCA_903632075.3 of Acanthosepion pharaonis. Classification (NCBI taxonomy): domain Eukaryota; kingdom Metazoa; phylum Mollusca; class Cephalopoda; order Sepiida; family Sepiidae; genus Acanthosepion; species Acanthosepion pharaonis. The sequence goes on along the minus strand of CAHIKZ030001622.1, from coordinate 366,715 downwards.
GTCTTACCATGGACGTGGATGTAGTTTATCGTCATACCCAGGAAGCATGGCGGTTGAAATCTTATCAGTAAGTTTCTGAGTCTTAAGTCTCGTAATTTAAACGACATTCTTCATCATGTTCTCTCTGTTTTTGTTTTTTTATTTTTTTTACAACGATATTCACCCTGTACAAGGCACAAGAGCTACTTGAAGTAGAGCGCTACATAAAGAAGCAGTTTCAGAAGTGTTATAGACAAGCGTATGGTTGCAAGAAGAAATACGACAACAGCAGAAATAGATTTACGTGATTTATTTCAATAGGAACGTGTGGTTTTGGGACAGCTACCTTGTGGTATAGTTCATAGGCCGGCTGAAGATCTGGGTTGATCTCTCATAGTAGTTCTCGCTGGTTGGCGTGGCGCTACTGCTGCTGGCTGCTGCTGACCGCTCACTCTGACCGTGACAGGTCTCTTCCCTGGCCTCCTGTTGACTGCCGCTGGCTGACCGTGACAGGTCTCTTCCATGGCCTCCTGTTGACTGCTGTTGTACTTCACCGTGTGACCCTTTTTATGGCGTTTTTATGGCTTAACAGGCTCGAAAAACGATGCGAGTATAATTAGGAGGCAATCATTTTTATTGGTCGAAAAATAGTAACACTTTAAAATATTTTATTTTTCGACCGGAACTCGTGCGTCGGGAATATGCGTAAACGATGATAATGGTCATTTTGTGACGGGGCTTTGTCCCGTTCACATCCGGCTCTCGCTCTTATGTTAGTTTATTTGCCTGCAAATCAGCCGAGTTGTTTCTTATTTTATTTTATAAAAGAAGGAACCGGAGATCCAATTTATAAGGGAAAAAGAGAGAGCCTTAAAGATGACCCAGGGTCTGGGCGTCCAGCAACTGACTCCACCGACGAAAACATTGGTCGTGTTCACCACAGGAAACAAGACAAATCACTAATCTTGTTCAAAAAACCGGAAAGGAGTGTGATATGAATGATATGTGAACCTATGTACTTCTATTGAGTAAAGGAAAAAATAATTCAATAGTAAATGAAAGTTCAAAGTCTTAGTCTGAGTTGAAGTAGACATTAAAAGGAACCGGAAGCCCAATCCTAAACAGGAAACAAGGGATAAACCTCTACTCTTGTTCAAAAGACCCGCGAGGTCTTTTAAACAAAAGAGAGTTGAAGTAGACTTTAGCAACCAGTATCTATATATTTTTTCCTTTCACCTGGTTTCCTTTTCATTTTTCTCTGATTTTCTTATCACAACCTACACTCTTTCCTCTTATCTTCTCCGCTTTGCCTTTCTGTACGGTGGCTGGCATTGTCTTCTAGCAGCGATTCTTAGAATATGTAGATTGAAGGATGTCACATGTCCCCACAATTTGAGTAATGGAATTTCCCATTCATTTGGTACCGACAGTTATGCCCTGTTTAAATTTCAATGTCATGTCACCTAGCCGGGGTTCTCCCTGACTTACCGAGTGTCAGAGAATAACTGATATAGGGCATTTCTGTGACTAGATACAGTGACACTCCAACCATTACATTTACATATAGGACTTTTGGCATATCTTTCTCTTTCAATGTTTATTGTCTCTCTATATATTTATCTACATGCACTACAAACATGGATTTGTAATGGTAGTGTCAGCCATTTCTCTCCAAGGAAATATTTGGCATTTATTGACCTAGCAGCCAGTACTGTTTTCGGTTGAAATTTATAAAATCTTTCACTTAAAACACTATTTTTAGGAAAATAGGTTTCTCAAATCCAGTAGCTGTTATCACTCTTTCCAGGTTTGATAAAGGTTTCCTTCCTAACCTTTTATTTGAAGTAGTTTTGATTATGTCATTATTTTCTCTTCGAGTGACATGTGCTATCCATTTTAGTTGTTACGGCTGTTGGTAGTCCTCAAGTGATGTGGTTTCTGTTACTCGATGCAGCTCTTTTTGTGATTTTGTCGCCCCTGTCCACAATGTTCGAAGAAGGATTATCTTTGCCAAGACCTTCAGCATTTAATCACTCAAATCCTTTTTTCACCATTAATCTTAGAAAGCGGTTTAGATATTTTTGAACGGTTTTGGCGCCATTCATGACATTCATATGAATGTCTCGATCTTACGAAACTATTTAAGAACATGAATCGAGTTTTAAGGTTGATGTTTTGGTTATGTAGCAATTTGTGGTATTGTGTGAAACTATCTCTGGAACAGCCAAGTATGGGTTCTATTTTCTTTTCTTCTATGCTTAGTTTGTTGCAGATGATCCATACGACAAGGTATCTGAAGTGTTTAGTATTTACTAATTAAACATCCTCAATGGGTGTGGTGAGATTAGCTGTTTCCTTTCAGTATTCGTTGACCGAACAATCAGTGTTAATGTCGGTAGAAATGTATAAAATCTATTTAATTAAAACAGTTTTTTTTCAGGAAATTAGATTTCTCAAAGATAGATATTCATGGTTCTTTGTAATATCGATGGGAATTTCCTTCCAAACTTTTTGTTTTTGGTAGTATGGAAAGTCAAAAATCGTTATTTTCTCTTTTAGTTACATGTACTACCCATTTAAAATATATATAAAAGGTGTAATATAGATCTTTTCATTTTTTTTCAAGCCATATCCTCCTGTCGTTAGTTTAAACTGACACCCGCTTTATTCCCTCTATTGTGACCATTATTAACCCTAGAACACTAAACATCAATTAAAGTTACACCACAACTAACCATGGGTATATCCTACCCGATTTTGAAAATATCAAAAACAATATTAAATATAAATCTTTATTTGAAATATTTTACATGCAGTCATTTCAAACTTTGTACTTTGAGTTAACATTAATAGAAACTGAAAAACATTATTTAGGTAAAAAAAATCATGTACTGAAAATTGTAATTAAAAATAGGAAAATTTGCGCTGGGTACTATATACCCATGGTTAGTGTTCTAGGGTTAATAAAATCTTTTTTTTCTTAAAACAGCTTTTCAGGGAATTAGGCTTTTCAAGGCCACTAAATGTTATAGCTCTTTCTAATATTGATGGGAGTATTTTTCAGCACACCCACGTCGCTACTGAGTGTGACACAAGATCGTGGTTTAAAGTGAATACCGTAGAAAAAATGTCCCTCGGCACTTACTCTTTTGAGAACGTCTCAGGCGCCGAGGAATAAACCCAGCCCCCTCCCAAAGGGGAGGTACTGCCTGGGGGAAGACCCCCCTGGTGCTTGAGCTTGATATTTTTTGAACTTCCCCTGCATGTGCCATGGAATTATTTTTCTAATAGTGATAGGAAATTTTGTTTAGACGATTGTGGAAAGTTGGCATCTTGATTAGGTTATTATTTTATCTTCTAGTTCTGTGATTAAGATTGTGGCCGCCAATGACGAATGCCGGTAGGATTTCCAATTCTCTCAGAACTGCCTCACTGTATAGTACTGTTATGGTGAAACACACCTATTCTATAGTTAATAGACTCTCCCACCTATAATAAGTAGGAGTCAGTCAGTGAGTCGATGTCGGACGACAGTTAGTCGAATACGAAAGTATCAGCGACCACGACCAGATTACTCTGCGTAATACCAAGTTCTTAACGTTTTGTACGTCGAACCTATTGTAGGACTTACTTAGTACAAATACAATCCTCCACTGCGAAATAACTCCATAACAAGTACTAACAGCAGACACGGAAAAGAAATTACAAAACCTCCTACAGAAGGTAACGAAGGAGAACGAGAAGAAGGGACTAAGCATAAACTACAAGGAGACAAAATACATGGACATCAATAAAAGAATGAACCCGAAATGTGATTTACAGGTTGGGGACACTGACATCAAACAGGTGTGGAAATTTAAAAATATATGTGAAGTGTTTTGACGGAGGACGGTAAGTGCAACGTTGAGATCTAAAAACGTATTGGGATGGCCAAGGGCGCATTCCAAAAGCTAGATAGAGTATTACGAGACGGGGGGTTTCTTTGGTAACAAAGAAAAGAGTACTGAGCTGCTACGTGACGTCTGTCCTCCTTTACGGTAGCGAATTTTGAACGGTCTCCTCAAAGATGAAGAAGAGACTCGAGGTAACGGAAATATAGTTCTACAGAAGGATGCTGAGGATATCATGGATGATGAAGTCTTGGAGAGAGTGCAAACAAGAAGGTGGCTTATACTTAACATCAGGGAAAGGCAGCTGAAATTTCTGGGACACGTAATGAGAAAGGAGGGCCCGGAGAATCTGATATTCACTGGTCGAATAGAGTGAAAAAGAGACAAGGGAAAGCAATACATGATATACCTGGCGGGCTTAACCAAGTGGATAACAGAACGTGCTCTGGGGGAGGAGGCAGAGGGACGAAACTAATTGAGAGCTACAAGGGATATATATATATATATATATATATATATATATATATATATATATATATATATATATATGAAAGGAATATAGTTTTAAGGTATGCTATATTTATGGGATATAGTGCTATATCAGAGATAGAGCGTATGTTAATATAAAAGTGAACATTGAATCAACACTCAGAGGCGACAGATTGTTTCGTGCTAAACGTAATCATCAGGCAACCGTTTATCGTAATCATCAGGCCTAATGATTATGTTTAGCATGAAACAGTCTGTTGCCTGTCGTTTTCAATGTTCACTTTCATATATATATATATATATATATATATATATATATATACAAGGTATTCGGGCTAAATTTGACAGGTTTTTTAAGAGAAAACAATGTGAGTTATAATAGTCAAAAGACAATTCACTCAAAAAAGCCAGCCTAAGCATCTAACATGGGCTCTCTCCGACTCCAGAATCTGACCCATGCGGCCTTTACGGTATCCCTAGGGGAGGGGGCATCAAAGGCCTCCTTAATCCTGTTGATCAGCTTGACCTTGCTGTTGCAGACATGCGATTGATGACTTTCTCAACCGCACGCCACATATAATTCATGGAATTACAATAAGTGGAGTTAGGGTTACAGACATTGGGGCTGTTGAAGTCGTGAAAATGATCTAACAACCTCTTCTGACTCTTCCTGAATCTTGCTGCCACCCACACATATGGTCTTCCAGCAGCCACTCTCTTCAACCAAAGCTTGACGACAGTGTTTTCAAATTGAGCCTGAGACCCCGTTCAAAGATGTGAGGTAGCATGACATCACCCTCACTGGAAACAAACCCAAAAACCATCACAGTTTAGGGAAACTTGGTCTTCAGAGTATGAAGAACTTCATATGGATTGTAGGCAAGCCATCTATTGTTTTGGGTGTTGTGCAGCTGATCCTGACAAAAATTTATTTCATCAGAAAAGAACCAGATTGTCCCTGGTTTAACAGGATGTTTCACCTTGTTCATGACTTTCTTTGCTTTGTCAGATGGTTTTCTTGAGCCTTTTCTAAAATTCAAGGACAGCTTCATGGTGGAAATTACAGCACTCATTTCCCGTGTCAAAGGCTGCATTCTTTTGCCTGGGTGTTCAATCACTTTCTCCTGCAGTTGTTGGATTAATTCTGGTGTACAGAGGCAATCAAAACGTCTGCTGCGTTCTTTCCTACAAATCACATAGTCTGCATTGTAGCACTGCCTTTCATGTCTTATTGTATTCATGGCGTTCAAAGAGGAGTCAGCAGCTGGCACATTTTCAGCATTTTTGATGCCCGGCATGAATCATCATGAGGCAGGTTACCCTTTTCCAATATTCAGATGGCTTCCATTCATCTATGTCAGTAAATTTTAGCACCTCTAACTAGGAGGAGAAATTGGAACACTATTAACGTAGATTTTAATTGTAAATAAATTAACGACTAAAAACGAAGTTCCAAAAAGAGTATAAATCGAACAACACAGACGAAACCACAATACTAGTCCACCCTTGCTGCTTGAAAATTTCAAAGTAACGACAAACTCGTATATACGAGACGCGGAAGCGAAAATCGCGTCGCAGCTCGTGACGTCACACATGACCATGCGTGAAAGCGAGTTTGTGGTGTGACCAACATAAATATTATTTAATCCATTGGAGATACAATCTCCCAAAGGGCACTTGAATTTGTAAACTATGTTGGTATTTTGCAAATCGCTAACGGGGAGAGGGGAAGAATCATTGCGAATAGTTAAGTTGGGTATACCAGATTTAGTGTAGTAGTATATGATTAACCTAATTTTTTTGCTAGGATCTGTTGTAGATATATTAGTATTTACTATTTTTTTAGTATATGTTCATCTTGTTTATAATTAGTATGCATTTGACTACGATAAAAGAGATTTATATGTTTGAAACTAGTTGAAGCAGTATTATGTTCTATTTGCTTAGTATTATATTATATATATATATATATATATATATATGGAAAAACAAATCGCTTATATATATATATATATATATATATATATATATATATATACGCGATTTGTTTTTTCAAATAAGTAAAAACAAAGTTGAAATTTTTGGAACACATGAGAAAAGTGGACTAGGAGAATTTGACACTCGTAAGAAATATTGAAAGGCAGATGGAAACGTCGAATAACCTACATACCGAGAGCTTGTGTAAATTGATAACGGAACATGGATTGAGAGAGATAATAAGGAGACAACTACTGCTACAAAGGATGGGAAGATGTCGACAGGCATGGTCGTCCATGTCTCTTCACGACGTGGCACATAAAAGAATTTCTTTAGAAGACGTAACATTATCGTTTGCATTTCTTTATCCTCAGCCGTATCTATGCACTGACAGATTCCGAATTCTTCCCCGGAAACATCTTCGGATATCTCCCTCATCAAAGACCCAGAAGTGTTTCCAGATTTTTGACACGCCATCAGCACGACGCCATAAGAAGTACCATCGAGAATACATCGTTCTCAAACAGTCATGTAAATATACATCGTTAAACAGTCATGTAAATATCGATTGCCAAGACCGGTAGTCCCCACTCCTCCGCTTTTTGACCTTGTGCCAGACTAATTTTAGTAATATCCATATGTAAATATAACAAAATTACTTTCCTTAGTTGCACTAGTTCAGACCTTCACAGCTAGGACCCGCCATTCTATGTACACGATTCATCTTCATTCCTTTTGTATTCCATTAGTAAAGAAGAAGTTCCACTCAGAGAGATTCTTCCCCAAAAGTGTTACTTTGTTGAACAGACTCCTGAGGGGATGCTTCCTCGATCACTACAATCTTAACCTATTCAAGTTTTGGGTCAATTGTTATCTATCCTACATATCATTATAATACGTACTTCTTGATCCTTCCTTGTAGGCCCTTATAACATCATTTTGTAACTCTCTACTTTGAGTGGCTCTTGGGCCTTGTATTGAGTGAACAATAGTATAAAAAAGTGAAGGTTTGTCAAGTCAATCTATATGTGGGAGACACGTGTGTCAAGCTTTATGGCTATGAGAGTTGAATATTTTCCCACTGGACTCAGTGGAAAAAAACTAGGATTTCAATGTTAGCAAGTCTCCATTGGGCAATTACGTCCATAATACACCCTTCTTAATCTCTCCACGCTTGGCTTGGTTCCAGACTAAATAAATATTTGTATAATTGCAAAATGTAGAGAAAAAAAAACAGTCTTAAGTTTTAAAAGGAGATTTGGCGCTAGAAAGTCTTCAACAATTCTTAAAGAAACAAATAATATGCGCTAACAGGCGAGAGGACACAGTTCAAGAAAAAGGAGAATGAAAAATGAAAGAAATCAAGAATTCGCCTTTACGTATGTATATCGACTAACCTGCTTGTGTTTCGGGCCACAGCCTCACCACACCAGGCATTGCTACTACTGTTTCCGTAGTAATGCCTGGTTTTTAGGGGAGAGAATTCCTAGTCTCACGCTCAACAGATTTTGAATTCAGAGTTGTTTTTCTCTAAGCCTGGTTGCTCATTAAAGCTGGAGATCCCACTCTACCCTGCCATTAACCCCTAGCTGGATTGATTGATTGATTTGTTTGTTTTTTACGGTTTATCAACCTTTTGCGGGTTATTTAAAGCCAGAAAATACTTTTAGATAGTAAGACATTTTCGTGGTGATAATGGTTTTTACAGATACAAGTTCTACTAATTAACCTATAGCTGGAGGGGAGAAGAAGTAGATTGATGCCTTTCCCAAGGGTATTTGCATGTAAAAGAGTATAAAAGACTGGAATTGGAACTCGGCTCTCCAGTTTCCAATTTCGAGCTGTTATCATTACACCACCCGCACATCCAAGTTTAAAGCACCTGGTATCCACATGCGATCATCCATTTAGGTACTGACCAGGCTCGACATTGCTTTACTTCGGTGATCGTACGAGTACTAGTGTTTTAACGGGATATGGCCGTAAACCCCCCAGCTGGGGAGAAAGAAGACAGATTCATAAGTTTACGAGGGTTGCTGTGAAGAAACGAACGCCAAGGGCTCGGCTGGTGTTATTAATTGAAGTTTTCTAAATAAAAATAAATAAAAAAATCTTATATTAATTATAGGTTTTTATTGGCAGCCACAATTTTTACAATATAAGACATGCAGTTGATACAGTGTTGATAGCAGACATAGAATGAAAAACTACAAACACTCCGAGAGAAGGTAATGAAAGAAAGCAAGAAGAAAGGAATAAACATCAACTGCCAGAAGACAGAATGCATGGTTTTTAGCAAAAGGATGAGACCAAAGTGCTAATTACAAATGCCGAAATTGTTTTAACAGAAGCCGAAAAGTGTGACACTGAGATCTGAAGGCCTATTGGGATAACTGTTATGGAGTGTGAATTTTTATTTCTTCCACCGCATGAATCCGAATACCTCGTCGCCAAGTTTGTTATGGAGTGATTTCACAGTGAAGGCTTGTATTTGTACTAAGTCGGTCCTAAAATAGGTTCGACGTACAAAACGTTAGGAACTTGATATAATAGGTAATGACGCAGAGAAATCTAGAGGTGGTCGCTGATACTTTAGTATTCGACAAACGGTCGTCCGGCATCGACTGACTGACCGACTCGCTGAGCGACAGACTTGTTACTCTTACTCCTCCCTTCTTATAGGTGGGAGAGTCTATTAACTATAGAATAGGTGTGTTCCACTATAACAATAACCAAAGATGCCTTCCAAAAGCTAAGCAGAGTACGAAAAAATAGGAAAATTTCATTAGAATCAAGGAAAAGACTACTAAACTGCTCTGTGATATCTGTCCTCCTGTATTGCAGTAAGTACTGGACGATCTCCACAAAGATGAAGAGGCGAGCAACAGAAATGAAGATCTACAGAAGGATGCTGAGGATACCATAGACTGGGCATGTAAACAACGACGAAATTTTGGAGGAAATGGAAACAAAAATGAAAAACTTATGCTTAATCTCAGGAAGAGACAATTGAAATTTCTAGGGCGCATAATGAGGAAGGAGGGTTTGGAAAATCTGATACTCACGGGACAGATAGTGAGCAAGTGAGACGGAGGAAAAGATCGCACGATATACTTAGTGAGATTGAGTAAATGGATGGCAGGGCTTAGGAGATATAAAAGAAACACAAAGTTTATTAAGAGCTACAAGCTACAGGAAATTGTGGAGAACCATGATCGTCGGTGTCCTGAGAGGACATGGCACATAAAGAAAAAGGTTTATATTCTATTAATGACTACCACCCCATTTTGGGGACAGTGGGCATTAATTACTAAAACTGATAGATAGATAGATAGATAGATAGATAGATAGATAGATAGATAGATAGATAGATAGATATGAACACATTGAGATAGATAGATAGATAGATAGATAGATAGATAGATAGATAGATAGATAGATAATGTTCAATAAAGAGAAGCTTTGAATGTCCATACGTTCAACCACGCATTTTTCTGTACAAATGAACAAAACCATGTGCGTATGTTTCACTCCGACGCCTGTGTTCGGTGTTTGAGCCCAAGTAAAATGCTGATATTTCTGGCAAGTAGACTCTCCCAACTTAAAAGAATTATACATCATAACGTTCCTCCCGCCTTGTCATCGCCATTGTTTCTAAATATTATTTAAAACAAACTGTTGTCAACCATATGGTTACTGTCTCGTTTAACTTGTTTGAAACGCCACACTTAGATTATTCCCTGGTATACTAAGTTTGAACCACACTGGGAGTTACACTAACAATGTATTATTGTGCTAGAGACAATCCCAAGAGTACTTTTAGCAATTTCGGCGCCCATATATGTGTAGACATAGTTGGTCATGGCTCTCCACGTCTTCTTGTCTCGCCTTTATTATTCCATCATTTGCTCAAAGTTTTTAAGTTTCTCCCTCTGTGTGTTAAGTTCTCAAAGCTTTCTTTTCTCATTATTATGTATGTCAAAAATTTCAAATCCTTTTCTGATTGTTGACAGAAGTTTCTCTTCTTTTAGAAAATTCATTCGAGCATGAAATACACGTCTCCGTTCCATCTCTAGACTTTTTCCGTATTAGACATGAAATTGTCCAGACGTATCGCTAGGAAGGATATCCTTTCTGTTTGATTTGAGGTTTTATCCCTAACGATTTTGTTATTTTGCTTACAGATAACGCTTCAGGTGTAAAAATCCTCAAACCTCATGATTCTTTATTTCGCACCTTTTAAGCATAGAGACGACCCCCCCCCCCCCAAAAAAAATAAATGTCTTTTCTTTTATTCTCTGCAACGTCTCGACTGGTATAAAAAAGAAATTACCAACCCGTTTGTCAGGATGAGAACATCTTTGCTAAAGTTTTAACTTTCTGAAAGTGTATCAACCTTCTTTTTTTTTTTTCCAACCTAGTTGTTATTAGGGTACTCGAGTTAATTAAAATGTAAGAAAAAGGCATGCTAAAAATCTACAGAACAATTCTCCCTTGAAAAATAAATTTGGTAATAATTGCAAACACTCCGTTGCGTAACCTTTGAATAAGAAGACTATTCGCGGTGGCTTAGCCAGTCAAAGATCAAATAATTAAATAAAAAAGAACACGCAAACCTATATTCTATAACTTGACAAGCATTGCAAATATAGCTTGCTTGATTTGTTGTAGTAGTCATAGTGATTAACAAACAAGGGGAAAAGCGTAAAACTCCTCAGTAGCAGCAGTGCTGCTAGTAAACTGACGATTTTAGTCGAAGCTTATTTTTACTGCTACTACTACAGGCCGGGGTTTTAGTATTATTTTTCATCTACCTTGCTTCTCTTAATTCTGATACTTTATTACGACTTCGAAGGCGGAGAAAAATCGGAAAAATGGCACCAACTGCAACTATAGAAACTGTCACCATTGTACGACCTCTCAAGGTAAGTTTTTCTTCTTGTAGGTTTAAAAAAGTGGTCCTTTTTACTTACCCCATTACCTGCTTTTCAGGTTTGGGAAGGAATGGATTTGTTCGCCTTTATTGTAAGTAAAAGTGAGTTATTTACAATGAAATTATGCTTTCTTAATTAAATTAAATTAGAGCACAATTTTTTGCAAGTTAGGAGAAAATTTACAATTGGTACCTAACAGTTACTGTTAACGAAAGTGTGGACCGAAGTAACTTGTGTGCAACTGGATTCTCTAGTTACATTTTTTTTTGCAGCATCGTCTAACTTGTATAAATTCAGTTCTTACTTTAAAGAATATATATTCAAAGTAAAAGGAGTGTTTTACTTTTTATTCTTCTAAAAAAAAAAAAAAAAAAAAAAAATAGAAAGTACTCTTTAGTTTAGAATAAACCCTTGAATTTCTTTTAAAGAGACTCGCCAAGCGTAAATGCTCCAATTATTGGTAACTGGTATAAAGAAAAGACAAATTACGTTCATGCACAACGCAAACACGTACATAAGAACTTAACCCGCATCTGTCTTTTAACTTCCGAAATAAATAAAAAAAAAAAAAGCTATTTCCTACAATAAACGGCTCAAATTATTTTTTTTATTTTTATTTTTTTTCTGTTGAGAAATTAAGATTCACTATGCATGGATTCGTGTTTTGCTTTTGTTTTTTAATGTGCAAAATTTGTTTTATTTTTATCTGGCCAGGCTAAAATCCAAGAAAATTTATCACAAATTTTACAAACTTATATTCGCTAACACAAAGCTAAAAATGTGTAGCATCAACTGGGGATTGAACTCCTAACACGTCTGTGAAACGAGCTTTCTAACAGAGTTACACTTAAAAACTAAGAGTCTGACAAAAAGTGTTCGACATGGTGAGAATCGAACCATCATTGAAAGACTTTTACTCTCTAAAATGCGTCCTAATTTAATTTTTCAGTCACAATTCTTTTTGATCTAGCGTATATCGGGTGTGATTATTTTTTTATTAATCAATTTTACGCTGTGATTATCCTGTCATGGTTTAGTTTATTTATTTTTAGAGTCGTTACAAAAAAAAAAAAAAATCTGGTCTTTCGTGTTTGATAATTTCATGATTTTTTTTTTTAATTTGTCTGTCTTTTCCCGTAACAAATATTTAAAAATTTACTCTTCATTCGTTTACATCGGTCATTTGATTTTTTAAACGAACAATAATATCAATTGAAGAAGCATTGCTCACTAGTGTGTCTGACAGGTTACGCTCCTGTTGCTGACTTTGCAAATGACGATTTAATCCGGTGGTGAGAGCAACGAACGAACACGCTTTGAAGCTGAGGACTGTTTTTTTGAGTGATATTCAACAATATTTCCCTTTCAAAGGGAATAATGATTATACGCCGCTCACTTCACTGTCATTTACACGCATGACATTTGCGAGTCGACGTTTGATGTGTGTGTGTGTATATAAGAGTGGGAGGATGCTACTCTGTTCTCTAAGAAGCAAGCAAACTAGAAAAAAGACCTGAAGTTTCATCTTGCATGCCGGGTCAGTGAGATCCACTAACACTTTCGTTTAAGAAAAACAAAATAATAAAAAAAAAAACTATCGTAATTCCCCATGCATAATATGCCTTCATCCATAATTTGCACACCTAAAAAGTGTGGGGAAAATGCTTCTACTTACGCATAATACGCACCCTTTGTTTGGTAATCAAACCCTAAATTGTACCTCTCCAATTTCATTACGGCCAGCGTATTCTACTCTTATTTTTAAAAAAATAGTTTTTTAAACATAGAATATTATTCTAATTTAGTTTTATGATAATTCTTTTATTTTACGGTAATTTAAAAAAAATTGTAGCTGTGCATAATAGGCACCCCTGAGTTTGCTGCTTTTTTTTTTTTTTTTTAAAGGAAAAAATGCGTATTATACATGGGAATTACAGTAAACATCGAACCTAGGTGGGGTAGGGGGTCATTCTTCCTGACGGTTACTGTAGTATTTTTTGTGGATTCTGACATTTTTTTTCCACGTGATTCCAATTGTCCGTAAAGCGAGTAAAACAAAAAGTCCCAAAAAATGAAACAAAAACAAAAAAAAGTAATAAAACTTCAAGCAAGCTTAAAATTTAAAAAAAAAAAAAAAAACCCTTTTCAAATTAAAGTTTTTTTTTTTTTTTTTTTTTTTTTGACAAAAAAATCGTTCATTTCGGGAGTTTGATTCCTGGGGATTATTACCCCGATTTGAAAAATGTCGCATTTTATTTTATAGTGATTTACTAAGTGTAACTTAAATGTGGCACAAGGATGTAGCACTCAGTGAGGATCGAACTCCTTGCACAGTTGCAACTGATCTAGCAAAAACAGCAACCTAACCATTTCAAGTCAAAGTGTCCAGAACGTCATTTTTTTTAATTTTTTTTTTTTATCCCACTCATTTATAATTTTATAAGATTCTCATGCGCGCGCGATAACACCCGTACTATTAGAGTGGGGGTATAAATTTCACAGGTAACTTGTTTATTGAGTTCGCAGTAATACTTTTTTTTTTTTTTTTTTTTTTTTTTTTAATTTTTTATTTATTTTATTATCACGGTTAAATTTGGCAGCATACTTATTGAATGATTATTTACGTGTTACGTAATCAATACAGACACCAGGTACACTTTAAAAATAAAAAAAACGTATTTATTGCTTTCCTGTCAGGGTGGTGGGTAGCGGAATTAAATGCAACGAAATACTGATTTGCGTACAGTGCCAAAGTGTAACAGATTTTCAACGTGAAAGACGGACAGCAATAACCAAAAATAATAATAATTGCTAACAAGCCTAACCCTACCGTTCGTAATGGCTTTGCCCGAGACTCTGTCGCTGGCTGAAAGCCATTATTAGTCTAAGTTGAGAATTAAAGGAAGGTCTCCAGCCATTGAGCGTGTGATTCATTCCAGACAACCATTTTTATTTTATTTTTATTTACTCATATGCAAGTCGTTCCAAGAGTGCTGTTTTGGTTGCATTCTCCTTCTTTCTCCCACCCCAAATTCCGTGAGTAGAATTCAAAGATCTGTCAGCTGAATTGCTAGTATACTAGCACTACGGTATACAATTTCTTAATAATTTAAAGAAGACCTACAATGTACAAGTTATGAATAAATCGATTAGAGAAAGACTTCAGTCACTTCATCATCCCGACAATCGCGCAAACATTAATTCAGACATCGCTCGTCTGTCTTGTTAAAAAGGGAATCTTCTTAAATCTTAAGAGAATATGCTTTTAAGGTCGTTTTATTAGTGATAAGTTGTAATGCTTAGTACTAGTAGACTTCACTTGGCAGTCCATATTTTGTGGACTTGTGCGAGACTAAAACTCAGGATGTTTAATAATTAAATTTTTAATCGGTGTTGTCACCTGTAGAATTGACGATGTGAATCAAGCTGTGATAAAACAAAAGCAAATTAGACAATAATAAAGGTTTTAGGTTGTTTGATTTTTTTTTTTTTTTTTTTTTTTTTGTTAGTTTTTTGCTGGGTTATTTGACGCCGAATTTTGGATGGGGAGGATCCATTAAGGATCGAACTCGCTATGTTAACCAGACTGGCTTCTCTAACATCAAAGACTTGAAAGGAATTGAATTTCGATTTTTAGTATAATTGGAAAGAACTTTACCAAATAAATAATATAAAAATTATTTATATAATAAAGAAAATGTTAAAAAAATATTATAGACAAAATAGGATATAAAAACTATTGAAAAATAATGAAAAATGAAAATTAATCTAACTTATTTAATAATACGGTTTTTAAAACTACAGGAAAAAACGTCAAAATGAAACAAGTCGGTTTCTTGAATTTATTGGCAAAATAGGGGCTTCAATATGCTATTAAAAACCCGCCAAATTAGAATTCTCAAAATAGCTACATTTTTGAACCAATGGGAATAAAAAAAATATCCGACCCTCCCAGGAGTTAATTTTTATTTATTCATTAATTAATTTATTTAATCATGTTTGGAGCAAGTGACTCCCGATAAAAAAGTCTGTTAAAGTAGAAAGGATTGAACTGCCTAAGAAAAACTCTATTACTCTGAATATTTTGCCGAAAAAAAAAATGAAACTAGCAACGCTCGAGATATGTATGGTGATTTTTTTTTTTTTTTTTTTTTTTTTTAGCTTAAATGTGACACAAGGCCAAAATTATGAGGCACCCAGTGACGATCGCAACGCCTAAGATTTGTATTGGTATTCCTTTCTCACTCTTCAAAGTTAAACGCTTCCTTAAGGAATAAAATTCTTTTATTGTTTATAAAAGAAAACAGAAATTTGAACACCTAACAATTGTTATTCTGCCTTGACAACTTCGAGGTACACAAGGAAATTTTTGTGCAAGGCTTATTTTGTTGTTTCTACAATTTGATGTGAAAATACTTTATTTGTAATAAATGTTCGTTTCTTTTCATATTTCCCTTTTAGTAAGCGTCGTCTTGTCTTAACGCCTCAGAAAAGTCATTTGAAGATTATTTGAACCCTAATATTTCTTTATATTAAAGTTTTTGTTTATGGGTTAGGGGCGCGCTTTAAGCCTATAAATAGGCAATGATCTTATTTCTCACTGTCTTTTAGCCCTTTTCAACTCCTTGCTTTCAGATGTAGTCGCACGTGGGTAAAATGTCTCTCCCCCCCCCACCCGCCCACTGGGACACGTTCTTTTTATGGTCTTCTCTCTCATGACTTTTGTACCTTCCCACACACGCGCAGTGTATATATATATATATATATAACATCATCACACACACACACACACACATATATAGTGTAACCCGGATATAAGAGAGATTTTCTCTGGTCCCAAATTAGTCTGTGTTACCTAAACAAAATAGACCAAACCCGGATATAAGAGACTTCTTCTCCGGTCCCGACAACTCTCTTATATCCGGTTTACACTATATATATATATATATATATATTCAACATCATCACTTGATGAGACACCAGAGGTGTTGAAACAAAATGGCTATTTTTGTAGTGATTTTATAACATATGTCATAATTTTTAAATAAATAATTGTGTGTGTATATATATATATATACACACACACAGTCTTGTAACTTGTTTTAAATGTTGTTTTCCTTTCGCCACAAATTGTGGTTCTGTTCTATATTAATTGTATTTATCATTCATAAGAAGTTATAAATTGAATAAAGAATTAATTCCAGGTTAGTTGTTGGAATTAATTACCTGCTTTTTAGGTTTTATTTAATCGATTTAAGGAGTCTGGTTACTGCCTCCTAATTTTCGAAACGTCTCCTAGGAGACGCTTTCCGGACTATAAATACTCGGCGATATTTTTTTCTCGTTCTCTTCTCACCTTATCCGCTTATTCGTCAGCATGTAAATCTCTCGCGGAGAACGCTTTCCCTTTAGGAAATGAATCAAAAATGCATACACACGCACGTATGTACGCACATTCATCAGCCTTCTATAAAACCATATTTCTGTCTCTTCATCTTTAAGGAAATTGTTCAACATTCACTGTCACGTAGGAGGACAGATCTCGTGTAACAGTTCAGTACTCGTTTCTTTTTCTTTATAATAAGATTTTTCTGTTTCTTAATACTCCGCCTAGGTTTTGGAACGCATCTTTGTCTATTCCACTGCACCTTCCTTTCCTCTGTTAAAACATTTCCTAGCACGTTGTTCAGCGTCCCAAATTATCGCGTTTGTGTAATTCTCTATACAGAAAATAAAAACCTCGTCATTTTTACATTCATAAGACTTTTGTGTGTTTGTGAAATATTTATGTCGACTTAATTTTACTATTGTTTAGTTATAGTATATTCAGAAATGTGCGTTGTATGGAATGAGAACTCGGAGAGCCGAGTTCGAATCCCAATCGAGTTCGTTATTCACTTACGCATAAATACCCTTAGGGAAAGGTATAAATTCATCTCTTCTCCTCCCAGCTATAGTTTGAATAGCAGGATAGACAGGATTCGTTAGCATTGGTTGCCAACCAGTCTAACGTCAAAAGAAATGGCAACTTACTGCCTCGTCAGTCATGTCTCGAAATATACATGATCGCCCAAGCGTGTATCACGTGTGGCATTTAAATCACTGACTGACATCTAAAAATGATGTGAAAACGCTCATTAAAGACCAGCTTTTTTTAAAATTTCATTTTAGGTTGTTTTTTTTGGGGGGTATTTTCCCCTCAATTTCGGGCGATTTTTCCTGATTTTCAGTGAAAAATTTGACTAAGACGTCAGATGTCTGACTATTGTCTGCTTTCATAAGTCATCATCAAAGAGATTTTGTTGATGTAGCTGCATGTCTGTATAGATATGAGAGATGCTTTAAAGTTATCTGGGACCCAATCAAAAATCCCTTCCAAAAATAAATTTGATATTTGGGGAAGTGGGTTAGGTGGAACCTCTCCAGCCCACCCCCGTATACATGTGTGTGTGTGTGTGTATATATATATATATATATATATATATATATATATATATCTCCATCTGTTCATTTGCACACAACGACATAACTAGGGAAAAGGAGAGAAGAAAGGAAGATAAAGAGAGTAGGAAAGTGAGAACAAAACGAAAATCGACTAATAGGAAATAGATGGGGGGGGTCAAAAGAAAGACATAGATTTGCTATTTGGAGACTTGTTACTCCTTTACCCTTTTTAAGTGGGTGAAGCTTTATTTAATATTTTTCTTTTGGCGAATGAAGCGTAGTTGACAGAGAGGAAAGTAAGTAGGTATTAATTTAGTTTTATCAGGATAATGTAAATAAAACAGACGGACCTGCATTTTCGTATAATTTTTTAAAATGTGAATACATTTTTTCCCGATAACAGTAAATCTAAATTAATTTAAAATTACAAAAAAAAAAAAATCACATTCTAAACAAAGTTTATGAAGCAAAATTGAGAAAGATAAACACTTTTTACATTTAGAAAAATGTAACCCATTATAAGGAAACATTCGGCAGTCACTAACCAAGCAGCTAATTCCACTAACTCAACTTTAGGTAAGTTTGTGACCTGTCAGTCCAGAAGTACTGTTACATATCGAGGTTTTCTGTTCGTATAAGTAAAACAAGATTATATTCGCCACTGGTTTGCCGGGCCTGTCGCTAGC
Source organism: Acanthosepion pharaonis (assembly GCA_903632075.3). Lineage (NCBI taxonomy): Eukaryota > Metazoa > Mollusca > Cephalopoda > Sepiida > Sepiidae > Acanthosepion > Acanthosepion pharaonis. The sequence continues at coordinate 348,316 of CAHIKZ030001622.1, read as the reverse complement.
TTCAAGCACCTGGCATTCCTTAATGGACAATTAATATCAGAAAGAGATGGTTGAAATTTCTAGGGCACATAATGATGAAAGAGGGCTTGGAAAATTTGTTATTGGACTGGAGGGATCGATCCCTGCCTGCGACACCTTTTTGAAAAGTGTCTGAAAACCCTACCACTGGTTGACCCAAGCACTGTGAGTGAAATTGGGTAGACGAAAGTAATTGGGATATCTGTTAGCACGAAGTCACAAGTCATCGTAGCCGAGGGCTTGAACGTGCTGGCCGTGTTCAAATTGTTGATCACGCTAGAAAACACGCCCTTTCCCAGAAACTGCGACTAATGTCTGCTCAGCATGGTTGCAGTATAAACCACACTGTGGGTATTGAATAAACACAAATGCGCCTGATAGTCACTAGGGATTGGCTAGCCGCCCTAGTAAACGAGTATCCTGGAATACGATTGGTCATCTATACTTCAAAATAAATGTAAATAAATAACCAGGTACTGAAAGATTTTGGGCCCAATTGATTTGCCAATATCTGATCAAATATTAGAATTTTTTTAGATCCTTACTCAGGCAGAAACGTTTTCAGGATATTCATGTATATCAATGACTCAGAACCTTTTAGTGTGTCTGCAGTAATAAATTCTACCAATCCCATCATTTTAGCATACTTTTGAACTTTCATTTCCTATTCTCTGTTTATTCATTACACTAACATTAAAATTTTCTGGTCAGCTCAAAGTTGACGAGAATTGGGTTTCTCTCAACGTTTTTTTGACAGCATCAGAATGAGAACCAAAAATCCCTATATATTAGAAATCAAAATATTTGCATCCTATTCCAGAAATGTGACCAGGAAACCTTATGAACATCCCACAGCATGATCAGAGTCTGCATGAAAAACCAGAATACAAAAGATATGAAGGAAAATAAAGACACTTATTTGAATTTGATGACAGTGGTTGTGAGTTCAATCCCTGTGTCGAGCAGTGTGTTCTTGCACTCGGTGGAAACGAGAGAGCAATAACTGCTCAATAAGAACTAGACGAAATATCCCTCAACATGAGCAGTGGAACGAGAACAGTCTACCCCCGTAGATTAAATAAAGTGCCCAGTTTGAAATTCTCTGTAGATTATCCAGATCGATATACACCCAAGCAAGGCCAGAGAACACAATGGTAAATCTGTTGTGATAAAAACAACAAAGATAAGGTCAATAGTCCGAATATAAATTGTGTAAATAATGATAATTTCTCGTCCCAGAAATTCAGACAGAAAATAAATTGAACTTCGGTAATAAATTCTCTCAATTTGTCTGTCTTTGGTAAAATCATTTATCACCGGGTTATTAATTCTATAATAGCACCCCAATAATGAGATCTTTTGCCTGACAATAATTCCAAGCAGCAATAATAATCGCTGTCCTCGGGGTGGGGGTGGGGGAGGCTTTAAATCCAACTCTCATTTCTAGGAAATATGCAAATAAGTGACTGGGAAACCTTTAGATCTCCAGTTTGATTCTCTATTTTAACTGAAGACACTATACTGATAAGCTAAATTATATCAATGGCGACTTTGCAGTTCAATTAACAGAGTTGGGTTTCAAATCTTTCTATCTACTAAAAGTTCATTCATCAAAATATGCCAAAACACGTAAATGACCTCGGAACTTTAAGATCAACACTACAATATTTTTTTAAGCATTTCACCCCAAGCAAGGCGGGAGTGCCACTATAACGCAGGGGGTTACATAATGAAAATCAGAGAAAAGACTGAGTACGGGTGGCGATTGAGGAAAAGATAGATGAACGGTTTGGTTTATGTTTTACGGCATATCGACCTCAATGGGCTATTTAAGGCCGACAAGTTTTTTTTTCCCGGTAATATTTTGTTTGGTCAAAAATCTATTTCTGGTAATATTTTTTTCCTCAAAAATGTATAACTGGTAATATTATTTTAAAACATGTATTGCTGATATTTTTTTTTCAAAAACGTATTGCTGGTAATATTTTTATTTAAAAAATATATTGCTGGTAATAGTTTTTTTTATTCAAAAATTTATTTCTGGTAATAATTTTTTACAAAATATTTCTGATATTAAAACCTGTTTTTACACTTTTATAATGCTTTTTACCTCAGTTTCGGGGTTAAGGCTTTTTTCTCACCTGAATAGAAATTACTTTTACTTATGTAAGTGTATAACAATCAGTGAAATAAACAGCACACTAACTAAATTTTCGTGTAAACCCTCTTCTTCTATGTGTCGCGTCCCTTCAGGACATGAACGATCAAGGCTCTCTAAAACTTCCTCTTCCTTGTAGCCCTTAGCAGTTTTTCTCTCTCTGCTAAGGCCCCGGTCCCTCCCCACGCGTTTCGCCATCTCTTTACATAAGCTCGTCAGGTAAGTGGCTAGATGCCTTCTCCTATTTCTCTTGTCCTAACTATGCCTTGTGAGGCTAAGGTTTTCCAAGCCCTCTTTCCTCATGGGTGTCCAAGAAATTTCTCCTTTATGATTCTGACTATAAGTGTTCTTTTTGTTATTATTTTCTTTAAGACATTGTTATTACTTACTCGCTCTGTCCACGGAATTCTCAGTATCCTTCTGTAGAACTATACTTTTGATACCTCCAGTTTTCGCCTTGTCTCACATTCACTGCCATATCAGAGGATCCTCATCACATATCAATCCAGCACACTTTTCTTTATTTTAAACAATTTCTTTTTCTTAGTATCTTGCTTAATTTTTGAAATTCATCTTTCGCTAGTTCAATGTGTGTTCGGATCACGGTGTCACATTTTCAAGCTTCTGTTTTAAAATACTTCCCAGATATTTAAACTTCTTTACTTGCTTGATGTTCACATCCACAATTTACAACTCATATCTTGGGTTTTATCCCTTGCTGATCACCATACATTGTCTTTTTGCAGTTGATATTTCAACTGTCTTTTCCTGATTCTGAGTATGTGTTCCTTTTGTTGCCATTTTCTTTAAAATTTCCTCCGTCCATGGAATTCTCAGTATCATTCTGTAGAACTACATTTCTGCTGCCTCCAGTTTTCGCCCCCATCCATGGAGAGATTGTCCAACATTCAAGTGGCCATACAAGTGAATGGATAACATATAGCAATCTAATATTGTTTTCATTATTTCTAACGAAATTTATTCCGTTTCTTAGCACGCTGTTTTGCTTTTGAAATGCTTCTCTTGCTAATCCAATGCCTGTTTGCATCTTGGTGTTGCATTTTCCAGTCTTTGTTAAAGAACTTACCAGATATTTGAACTTCTGCACCTGCTTGATGTTGATATTTCCAATTTGTAACTTGCATCTTTTATTCTCTTGCTGCTCATCATAATTCTGTCTTCTTGTAGTTGATAGTTCTTTTTTTCTCACTTTCTTTTACGACCATGTCCAAGAGGAACTGTAATTTCCTTGTCGGGTGAGTCATCAACACGGTGTCATCTGCATATTTTATATTGTCAAGATTATGGCCATCGGTAATAAATCCTGTTAAGATCTCAGTTCTCTTGGGACATTGACGATGTAGAGGTTGAATAAATCTGAAGAGAAGACACGTCCTTATCTCACGTTCCTTTCTATTTTTGTGGACCTAAATTTATTTTCTTTTTGTATGCAAGCGATTTACTCCCATATATAAATTCTTGATTCATCTAACACCCTTTCAAAGTAGAGAGAGTTGTCCTTGCAATTCAAATAGATCGATGTGCCATACTTAGTCAAATGCTTCTGCGTAATCCATAAAACATAAGTGCACATCCTTCTGCATTTGTATAGCTCATTCTGATCATGAATATTGCATTTCTTGTTCCAGTGTCCTTGACAAAGCTGCGCTGTCCTTGTTTTTTTTCCAGTTAAATTCTGTTTGTCATATAGTTAAGATTTCGGGCCCCTGATAATAAATCATGGTAAGGCCTCCAGCTCCCTTGGGATAGCGTCGATGTAGGGGAGACGACACACCTCTGCCTGGTGACCAGACTTTCTGCCTTCTTGTAGTTGATACTTAGTCCTTTTATCTCGCTTTCTTTTACCTTCCAATCTAGGAGTCCCTATTGTTTTCTTTCTATGTCGGCCACTAACACGGTGTCATTTGTGTATCTTGTGTTATTAAGATTATAACCAATCAACTCATTTAGGATACCTTTGTTGTAGAGGTTGAATTAATCTAGAGAGAAGACCCATCCTTGTCTCATACCCCTTTCTATTTTTGTGTACCTACTCAATTTGTTTTCTATTCTTATGCAAGCGGTTTGTTCCCATCTATAAGTTCTGGATTATTCTGATATCCTTCCCATGTAGGTCTAGTTTCCCTAACAGTTGATTAACAAATGCCAAAGAGAGAATTAAAACTTTTGTTTTTTTAGTGTTGCAGCCATTCCAATCTCTAAACACATACCTTCATAGGCATCCCTGGAAAGAAGAATAATTATGAGGAGGTGCTGAAAAGTTCCCAGGCTAACCCACTTCGCAAAATTATTTTAATGACCAAACATCAGAATCGTGATTTTGTAACATATGTCTCCAGTTCCCTTGAACTAGTGACGCTGGTTGAATAAATCTAGGGAGAAGACTCATCCTTGTCTCACACCCCTTTCTACTCATTTCGTTTTCTATTCGTATGCAGGTGGTTTGCTCCCAGCATAAAATCTGGATTAATTGAACATCATTTACAATGAGTATAGCTTTCCTAATAGTTCAAATAGATCCATATGCCATATTTAGTCAAATAGATCCGTATGCCATATTTAGTCAAACGCTTTTTCGTAATCTATAAAACCTAAGTGCACATCCTTTTGGATTTGTATTACTCTCTGATATCATTCTAATCGTGTATTGTATTTCTTGTTCCAGTCTTTGACAAACCCGCACTGCTCTTGTCCTATTTCCGGTGTAATTCTGCTTCGCGCTCTATTCACCAGGATTCGCATCATTAGTTTCGTTATGTGGCTCATTAAACTTTTAATACCAAAGGAAGTAATTGAATCATGCACCTTTTTAGATGCCATTTTAACACTTTCCCAACTAAACTATTTGGACTTACAAGTAAGAGTCTAATAGTTTGGCTATTACTTTCTCTTTATTTTTGTATCTATCCAGTCCCATCCAAAATAATAAACATGTTTATAACCTGTGTCTTTCTGTCTATATTTCTGAGATGAAGTATTATGTACATTATTCGGACACATTGTCCTCATCTTTGTCGCCATATTTATTACAAAGTTTCGGCTCCGGCCTTCTTCAGGTGGTTGGAATGTCGAACTGAACCTTTTATTTCGCCCACTGGGGTAGACTGTTCTAGTTCCACGTGCCATGTTTAATGGATGTCCGTTATCTCCTGTTAATTACCCTCTCCAAGTTCTCCACTGCCCTAACCGGGTATCGAACTCACACTCTTTGGGTTATGTCACTGGATCTAACCAACGCCTTTATCCACTGTGCCATATGTCTTTTTCTTAACCATGACTATTTTTCTCAATAGCATCCTTAGCTGATAATTTTCAATTGCAGAAAAACATCCCTTACATATTTTTGAGACTCTTATCGCTATCCTAAATCTCTTGAAATAATTCTGCGTATAGGCAAGTTGCTCACCCATGCAGAGTCTTGATGATATGAAATGTGTCTCCATAGAACAACAAGAGGGTCAAGGGAAGAAATATTTTGTTCAATATCCCAAGATCCTCTTTCAACCACATCAAATGCCGTTTATCTCTTAGTCAGTCCTTTGAATCCTAAATAATGTCTACTTCCATTGCCCAACATAGCACAAGGTTGCAAGTTATGACCGAGAGTTTGAACCTAATAACCTTCTTCAAACTGTTCATCATACCAGATCCTGTTCTTTTTCCTAGGAACTGTAATTAAGGTCCTCTCAACATAGTTGCAGTATAAACCACAGTTTGGCTTTGTGCATGTTAAACAAACACAAAACGTACCTGAGCAAGCATCTTCAACAAGGATTAGCTAGCCACCGTAGCAAACAGTCATACTAAAAGATGAATAGTCAGTCATATACCATACAAGTCTTTTAAGTATCAATTATATACCAGTTGTCGCAAAATATGACTAACATGAAAGTAGCGTAAATGATCTTGTGTTCCTCTGACATCGCTCGTACAACACTAAATACTTCATTTTTAAAATCCGCCGTTGAGTTTCCTCACATTCAGCCCTCTTTTTATCATACCAACACCAAGGTCGACTGATCAATTAGTGTCTTCGGTTTTGTCCTCAGTTACCCAAGCAAATGTCATCCTTTAGTCCGACCAATGAGCACACGACTTGCTGTTGGTCGAACCAAGCTAAGCTGTGCAAAAGCCACCGTTACAGAATATAAACTTTTGGAATAATCTAAAGTAGAGAGGGGAGATTCATACCATTTTCAAGGAATAAAATGCCGCTGCTACGTGTCGTGTGTTGAAGTAAGGAACTTATTTTCTTTTGCACTAGATGCAAGCCATTCTGACTCGCTTGCTTCTCCGTAATTGTTCAACACGATGAAATAATAATCAAACTGAGAAAAGGTGAAACTAATTTTTAATTTGCAATGAGTTTTAATACCGTTATTTAATATGTATTTGTTCTGAAACAATTAAGCTTTTTCTGTGACGACAGACATTTTTCTTTTTGTTACTGTTTGTCTTTTATCTTTTCTGTATTTGCCGGCAAATGAAATTACTTAAATATGGAATCAAATTTGCCAAAACAAATATATACGAAATCTAAAAACACAAAGAAGAAAGCTGGTAAATTTCTAATGATTTTTTTTTAATACAAAGATTGATTTGCTTTTCATTTTCTATGAAGTACTTCGTAATCTGGTTTTGCAAAAATCTAAGTTCAATTTTTCTTCTCGTGCTATGTTACACTAAATAAATATCTCTAAAAATATATTTGCATATTTCCAGCAGTTAAGCTGAACTTACTCTAACACAAAGCCACAGATATGATTCACCTAGTGTGGATCAATATCTTTATACGAATATTGATCTACTTTTTGCAATGGTAATTTATTATAATTTGTTCGAATGTTTTAACTTAAACAAAATTTTCAATAAGCAATATTTCTCAAACTTCATTGTAATCCATGCTTTTCAACATTCAATAATTGAATTGCCGCAAAGAGGATTAAGTCTAAAGTAACAGGTTTTTATGAATTGTTTGTGATTACTCTTATGGTTGTGGATATTGATATTTTGTTCAGGATACATGTGCACAGTTTTTCTGTTTTGATCCCCCCTGCTAATGACTGGAATCCCCCCCCCTGTGGGCCAAGCATCTCTTTGAAAATCACTGGTGTAGAAATAGAATTTGCATTGCTTGCTTAATCATGGATAAAATGGTGTTGAAAAGCTATACGCATACACTTTTGATATAAGACGTATGAAAACAGAAAAATTTCATTTACACTATTTATATTGTTTGGACTGTTGCCCTCATCTTTGTTCCCATATTCACAACATTTCAACCGTTGTATGCTCCGGCCTTCTTCAGGTGATGGGAATTTCGAACTGAACTCTTTATTCCGTCCACTGGTGTAGATTGTTACACGCGTCATGCCTCTTCCCAATGCCTCAGTATCAATTATCTACTGGGCCATGTATCCTCGATGACACATGGCCCAATGGATAAAAGCGTTGGTTGAATCCAATGACTTGACCCAAAGGGGCTCGATACCTGGCTACAGCTGAGGTGAACAGAAACTTGGAGAGTTGAATTAAAAGGGAGATAACTGATACTGCGACATACGGAGGAGGCATGGCACGTGGAACTAGAACAATCTACTCGGGTGGACGAAATAAAGGATTCCATTCAAAATTCCAATCACATGAAAAAGGGCCGAAACGTTGTGAATATGCCAACGAAGATAAAGGCAAAAATGTAAATAGTATAAATAATTACAATATCTCATCTCAGAAATATAGTCAGATAGAAAATTCAGGTAGATTACTGTGCAGCTCATACAGTAAGGCAGATAATTTGCATGCATAAAGATGTCATAACTGTTTTTATTTAACAGTATCTGTTGTGATTTTAATTAACTCTGTTGTAACATACCTACGAACGATAATGGGTATGTCCACATTCACATAAACATAGTAGTAAATACTGTATGTTGGTCTGCAGTTAGATTCATTGTGGAATTCATTTGACTCACTTCTAGAAGTTGACTACTACTTCTACGCACTGCTGGTGAATCTTGTATTTGTTGTTCTTGTCCTAAGTATTATCGTTCCTTACCAACGTTCATTTGATTATTCTATTCAGTAACCGTTCTTAGGTTACAACAATGTCCCTTCATGGTATAATCAACCATGGGTCTCCACAGATATTGACATAGCTTCCTGATACGTTCTCCATGGTTCTGTATTCAGAATTGTTCTGCTATAGAGCTTAATCATAACAAGAGAGGGAGGAAGGATTCATGCCTTTCCCAATTTATGCAATAGACTAGGTCACTACTTGAAACCAGATCATCAATTCTTCATCCTATTATGCTACCAGCACGTCTATTATACAGTAGAGATAGTAACCATGTCTTCTTTTCTCCCCCAAACAAGACAATAATGCTACTGAGAGGCAAGGAATTACTAAGAGTTCAAGAAACTGAGAATATGTTAATGAGGAGAAAATCGGAAAGAACAGGATTCAGGAAGATAAAAGCTGGAGATTGATGTTGCATTTAAACTTTTAAAGATGGCAAGGGACAGGAAAGCAAGAAGCCGGAAGAGATTGAAAAGAAATTATTAGAATAGAACTTCTATTTATCTACAAATCTTGTGTCATTGAAAATTTTTGATGGATTAATTTTTTTTTTTTTATGACTTGTCAACACTTTGTGGGAGGGGGGGATTTAAAGCCAAAACATATTTTGGACTGTAAGAAATATTCTCTCTTTTCTTCCCCTCTCTCTCTCACTCACTTTTCTTCCCCTCTCTCTCTCTCACTCACTTTTCTTCCCCTCTCTCTCTCTCCTTTTCTTCCCCTCTCTCTCTCACTCACTTTTCTTCCCCTCTCTCTCTCTCACTCACTTTTCTTCCCCTCTCTCTCTCTCTCACTCACTTTTCTTCCCCTCTCTCTCTCTCTCTCACTTTTCTTCCCCTCTCTCTCTCTCTCACTCACTTTTCTTCCCCTCTCTCTCTCTCTCACTCACTTTTCTTCCCCTTTTGTAGGAAATCAATATTCAGTAACAAACAGGAAGTGTGATTGATTTCTTTTTCACAGATTGTGTGCATGTGTGATATAAACATATCTTGCTGGCTGTATATCAAGTTTAAGCAAAAGACTAAAAGCTAGTGATGGAATTATTTTTTTTATCAAGGAACCGAAAGAAGGTAAAACGGTAGATGCTGTAGAAATATTTCTCTATTATTCCTTTTTGATGTGTGGAACCAATTCATGTTTGTATAACATTTTAGATAAACGTATGGACAGGCAATGAAGCTTGAAAGAGATAATGGAAGAATCTAAAAGACCTGATGTGCCACTGTATCTTTGTCACAGAAATTCCCAGACCTATATCAGTTATTCTCTAACATTTGGTGAGTCAATATGAACACTGGCTAGACTGCACGTGGCAAAGTGACATGATATCAGAATTCAAGCAGGTCATAATAGCCTGTGCCAAATGAATGTGAAATTTAATTTCTGAAATTGTGGGGACAGGTGACCTCCTTCCATCTACATACAGTGCAAATGCCTGACTGAAGACCAGAGGTCCTTAATGATCCTGTCCAGAGGTGTCGCTCTAGAATTTTTCATGGTAACAGAAAAAGTGACACTAGCTCAAATCATCATCACATTCAACGCAGAAAGTATGAGGTATATATCCAAAGGTCAGGTTAGTTCAACATTCATTAATTTCTATCAGACCTGGAAGCAGAAGACTCACCAGGGTTCTCCTGTTAACACCATTAAGCGTTCTTTCTTATCTTTAAATTGGAAATTCAAGTAACAGTTTATTTCATTACCTTTGAAACACTTTATCAAATAAACCATTATGTTCAACTTATTATTATTTACTTTTTTAATAACTGTTAACTATTCTTAGCTGAAATCAAATACTTTTAGCCTGAGAATTCTATATAATAATATCAAGCAGAAAGTAATTGGGGGGGAAAAAGCTAGGAGATAAGAGGAAAGAGGACATGAAAGAGGAAAGGTAGGAAATGGTAAGAATATTTAGGAAAAATGAAAAGGAAACCAGATGAAAGGAAACAATATATGCCCATAAAGATGGAGGCAAAATGACATTAAGAAATATGATTTGGATATCAATTTGAAGTGGAAAATTGAACGACTGATAGGGATAGAATTATCTTTTATGAAGATAGACCAAAAGAGAAGTAAAGCTGAAGAAATATTTGTATTCTTTTTGTTCTTTTACCTACATGGAAAATCGATCCATGTTTGAATAACACTTACGTAAAAAATATGAAGAGGCAATGAAGATTAAAAGGGAAAGGATGAAAAATACAGGCAAAGGTTGAGAGAAGAACAGGTTTGTGAGATAATGGAAGATCTTAATTGTCAAACCCCCGTGGAATTTCTACTGGCTCAGCTCTTAATAAGTTAATTAATAAGTTAGTTTAATATGACGCCAGACCAAAAAATGGCATCCAGAAGAAAAATTTAGGAAAATTATATCATGCAAGTCATCCAAACAGAATCTGCTTGTCAAAATTCATTCTTTTAAAATCATGGATTTTTATCCAGACTTAAATCTTTCTCAGAAGTATTGGTAGGGAATTTGCAACCATCTCAACCACCAAGTGGTATTTATGAATATATTTTTGTTCCCACTCATCCCCCCCCACCACCAACCTTGGCTTTGTTTCTGGTACTAGTTAAGTAGACTAGTCCCTTTTGTGTGTGTATATATATATATATATATATATATATATATATATATATATATATATATAATAAATGGACAAGGTCCGACAATTTATTTATTAAAGACATTTTTTATGTTTAACGTTGTTATTTATAGATACAAGTATTTAAGCAAATGCTCTGTTTATGATAAACAGTATTAAATAACATTTACCGGCCTGAATGTCGAAAAATTTTCATAGAAAATATTCGTTCTTTGACAGGATTCGAACCTGCATCCTATACGGAACCGTCATTTACGCTGACGCGTCTCGGCCTTAACCTTGTCTCCGAAAAGGTTCTTTGTGGCCGAGACAAAGGCAGTCAAAATCGGTTCCTTGTGCTTCGAATCCTGTCAAAGAACGAATATTTTCTATGAAAATTTCTCGGACATTCAGGCCGGTAAATGTTATTTAATACTGTTTATCATAAACAGAGCATTTGCTTAAATACTTGTATCTATAAATAACAACGTTAAACATAAAAAATGTCTTATATATATATATATATATATATATATATATATACATTTAAATTGAAGTGGGGTGGGGCTAATTATTTGTAGGGAGGTGATAAATTTGTCACTTAATATTTCTTTGACCTTTCTCTGATCATAGAATTTTTTTCAGAATTGAAAAATATTTACTTTTTTCTTATTGGTATAAAAGTGGGGGCTCTGTTCATAACATAAATACAGTGTAAAATCGATCCCTGACTTTTTACAGAGTTATTGGATTTAGATGTTCTATGTACAAAAACACTTTCTTTTTTTTAACATATGGATATAGTGATTTTTCCAAGCATAGCTTAGATGTGGCACAAGACCAAAATTATTGAGCACCCTGTGAGGATCAAAATCACTTGTAACTGTTCTAGCAAGACAAGCTTGCAAACCATTACACCCCCTCAAGATGCCCAAGAACATATGGATATATACAATTTTCATTAAAGAACGAAAAGTATATATCTGTTTAATCTTCATTTAAGATAAATAATTATCTGTCTATATTTCTGAAATGAGGTATTGTAACTATATTTTATCCACAGTGGTAGATTGTTCTAATTCCATGATAAGCATCAGTTAATTCCCTTTAGTAACTCAACTCTCCAAGTTTGCATTCCCTCTGCTGTGGCCAGGTATTTAACTTAGAACTCTGTCACTTAGAATTTCTGTCACTCAACCAATGCTTTTATCCACTGGGCCACATCACCTTAGATAAAAGCATTGGTTAATTAATTCAAAAAGTGACTTGATCCAAAGAGTTGTGAGTTCAATACCTGGTCACAGCAGATGGAAGAATACCTTGGAGAACTGAATTACTAAAGGGAATTAGCTGAGATATCCAAAAAGAGGCATGGCACATGGAATTAGTACTATCTCCCCACCCATGGACTTAATGAATTCCAACATGAATAATGTCAGAGCATACAATGAGCAAAACATTGTGAATATGGCAATAAAGATGAGGACAACAGTCCAAACAATGAAAATAGTGTAAATAAATACTTATTAACCTTAAATAGTTTGTGCATGTACTTCCAATGAAATTAGCACCCCTCCCCCACTATTTCTGAATTCATAAAATCTTAATTTTTTTTTTATTTTGACCAATATTGTGGTTTGTGGATAGTCTAAGGAGTGTTAAAAATTTTCCCTATTTTTATTTTTTTTTTCTTTTATGTATTATTTTATGTATTATTTTATTTTATTTATTTTTTTTTTAAAGTAGACCAATCTCTGTAAATAATGCTTTGTTCCCATAAGTCTTTGACCTGTCTGTGAATCTGTGACAGAATACATGGAGTCAACAGTGGAAACTGCATACCTGGTTCAGACATGGACTCTTGTTTGTACAATGGTGGTATTAAATTTCAGCCATTGTGTATTCAAATGAATTTATTTTATGCTTTTTAAGATTAGCTCTAAATTGTTTTTATTTTTTATCTTCTGATAAATTCTATATCCAGTTAGTGTTTGTATGTGACAGCAGAAAGGCAGACATCTTGAAAGAAAAGAGATGAAGAAGTTGTTTTTCTTGTTTGTTTTATTGATCAAGTATATTTCCTTCTTTTCTCAGTTTTAATCCCTGGACATTTTTATTTCCTGGACATTTTCTTGATTTTTTTTTTTCTTTTGGCATTTGCTTCTATTTTTTTTTTTTTTTTGTCTTCTAGAAAAAATGGCTTCATGACTTTAAGTAAATAACATATCAACTGATAAACATCAACATATTTTGAGACCTGTATTAAGATCTACATATAATGTACATTTGAACTGGTTGTATTTGGACAGCAATTTTTAATTTATAGCAGTTTGGTTAAAAATGAGCAAAAATTTTTAGACAAGTATTTTTTTTCCAGATTATTTTCCTGGTTTCTGGTACACATGTAAATATGTCCATTTAAATAGATTCTAATGGCTTATGGAGGTCAAATATTGGACAATTTATATTTAAACAAGGAAAGTAGTTGGAAATATAGAAAGAAAAAATTTTAAAAAATCAATGGCAAATAAATTTTTGGGTCTTTAACTGAAGTTCTATAAATAAAGAACTGCTGCCCAAAGACAGTCACTTCAAACTACACAACGAGGTAGCCGCTAAAGAATCTTGCACCATAACACCCGCCAAAATAGTAAGACAAATTACAATCACTAAAACTGATAATGATTTATGAACATTGAAAGTACTCAGCCAGACAATTTATATTTAAATATGTTTGGAACAACGAAAATAGTCTGGGGAGGGAAAATATATATATATTTGAAATGGGGATTATAATATTACAAAGAAAATATATATGAGATACAACAAAATAAGCATAGACAAAAATGATAAAATCCTTTAGTATACATTTCAAGGAAATTATTACATATTTTAAAGAACATTTGTGCTGAATATTGGTTGAGGAAAGACCTTTGACCTTACTTCTGCTGCATCAATGCATCCAGTGGCTAAAATAGGCTGCACAGGTGTCGCGGCCCATATCGAAGATATTGGTGGTCGTTATTTTGAGGGTCCCCATGCATAATTGCTATCGCCAATCACCGGCAGCCCTTCTATCACCATAACTTGTCTCTTCCTACTAATGCTTCCTCCCAGTGGACACTCCCTTACACCCCCACGGGTGGGCCCAAATAGGACAGCCACTTGCCGCCCAAGAATTGTCATTATCTGCCACCCTTCAACTCCCTTTTCCTCTGGTTGGTTCCAACCTGGTAACCTGGCCGCACACTTATTTCTGCGTATCCTTTTCATCAGGATGCGTTAACTTCTCCCAAAATGGTCAGTCACTCATCCAGAACTATTGGTCACCAGGATGTCTGGCCCTTCATTGTTTATGTACACAAAAAAAAATAGAGATAAAATTTTGGGGGACCTCTTCAAAAAAAGAAATAAAAATTTTTTTCCCAACCTTTTCCTTAAGCTAGTCAAGCCTCCCATATTGTTACCCCTTACTTTATCAATATTTCCAGTTAGTCCGTTAATTTCATCAAGTTACTAATAGCCTCAATTTTACTACCACTCGAACCATACTTAATTGTTATTATTATCCTTGCTTCCTAATCAACTCATTACACTTTGTTAATTAACACTTATTTTAATTTCACCAACTCTCTCTCTCATATTGTAATTAACATTAATATTACCATTACATTACATGTCCTTCCCAAGAACCTGACTTTTCATAATTCATTGTTTGAAGATTATTGTTCAAGAAGGTAAGTTACAACAGCCACTCTATACAGCTATTTTAAAGTCGGAAAAATTATGAATAAGAAACGCTTATTTGAACATCGTTTATTTATTCTTTCTTTTTATGAAAAAAAAAAGGCTCTTTGCCTCAGTTCTATACTGCTACCTTACTCAAAAGACTCTTTGTTCTGCTTTCAGAACTGTTTTTCTTTACATTAAGAAAAAAAATGTTTATTAAGTAAACGATGTAAAATAAACACCTGTGATCTTGAAGTATTATGGTTTCCCTTTGATCTCAACTTGCAAATATTACATGAAAAAAAAAAATCTTGAGAGAAAAACAAAAATGAAGACAGCATTAAATATGGCATTCTGTGGCAAGAACAAAAAATATGGTGCCATCAAAGATAACAGCTTGAAGATTTAGCCATCACAGTGTAATGGAATTAGTTGGTGAAGGATAAAAAGAAGTATGGAGGATAAATAGAAAATGGTTGCTTTAGTTGAATTCTTTAACTATTTTCATATCTTTCATCTCAAACATTGTATTTGCATTTCTGATCCATTCTAATTAAACTCTTTTAATAAGTGACAGGTGAACATAAAAGCAAATAGTCTGCAGAACATTCTAGAAGGAAAGGTGTTAAAGAGAGAAACAAAGACAATAGCTGACTTTTTAGTTCCCATCTACAGGTAGTTGAATAATTTATATCTACTGCACTTATATAGACAGTTAAATGACTAATAGAATGTGTGTATGTAAATAAACTGGTAGTCTAGATACAAAAATTTATTTATTTTACACAATTTTGTTTCTGTCTATATTTCTGAGATGAGGTATTATGCGCACTATATACATTATTCAGACTATTGTCCTCATCTTTGTCACCATATTTATTACAACATTTCAGCCATTGTATGCTCTGGCCTTCTTCAGGTGGTTGGAATGTTGAACAGAACCCTTTGAACATGGCACAGTGGATAAAGGCATTGGTTAGATCCAGTGACAGGACCCAAAGAGTGTGAGTTCAATACCCGGCTAAGGCAGTGGAGAACTTTCAGAGGGAAATTAACAGGAGATAACTGATAAATGACATCCATTAAAAATGGCATGTGGAACTAGAACAATCTACCCCAGTGAGCAAAATAAAGGGTTCAGTTCAACATTCCAAACCCCTGAAGAAGCCCAGAGTGTACAACGACTGAAACACTGTGATAAATATGGCGACAAAGATGAGGACAATAGTCTGAATAATGTAAATAGTGTACAATTTTGTTTAACATAATCTCTGTCCTTGTCAAGACATTTAACAGTAGTGAATATTAAGCATATAGATTGGATATTATACAGTGAAAATTTTCAGCTAATAAGGCTATGGACTTACTGATATTCTTCGATGTACATACATATATAAATGTCTATCTTTCTGAGATAAGGTACTGTTATTATTTACATTATTTAAGACTGTTGCCCTCTTCTTTATTATTACATTCACAACATTTTGGTTGTTGTACACTCTGGCCTTCTTCAGGCGATTGAAATTTCAAACTGAACCCCTTTACTGAGTTGAGTTAAAGGGAGATAACTGAGACATCCAGAAGAAGCAAGGTACATGGAACTAGAACAATCTATCCTGGTGGATGAAATAAAGGGTTCAGTTCAAAATTCCCATCACCTAAAGAAGGCTGGGGCGTACAATGGCCAAAATGTTGTGAATATGACAATAAAGATGAGGATAATAATGTCAATATAGTGATTTTTTTCCAAGCATAGGTTAGATGTGGCACAAGGCTGAAAAGTAGGAGGCACCCAGTGAGGATTGAACTTGCTACTCGGTTGTAATGGTTCTACCATTACACTGTGTCAAAATTGCCCCAAAAACAAACAAATATATATATATATATATATATATATACACACACACACACACACACACTCTCAAAAATATATTTTTTTTATATATATATATATATATATATATACACACACTTCAAAAAGTTTTTTTTAGTAGATACCCGTATTTGAGTAAACACCCTGTTTTTCTTTTCCTTTTAAAGAGTATTTATATTTCATCTATCATTCTGCATACTCAAGAAAACTAAACAAAAATGTTCTTTCTGGCAGGGTTCAAACCTGTGTGTCCCATTGTGGGTGTTCAACAGGCTCACTACTATCTAGACTTTCTATTCTGATACTTCTGACTCCTTTTCCAATATGAAAAGGAAGCAATGTGATTTGAATCACAAAAGAAAATTATGAGAAAAGTGATGACATAGTTCCAAAGAAGGCATTCCAGATATATTACCAGCAACAGCAGAACTATCAGGAGAAATGTGTGAATTTCCAAGGGGAGTATTTTGGAGGAGATTAAATAAAATTTTTGAAATATACAAAATTGATTTTTTTTTTTTTTTTTTTTTTTTATGTCTGACACTTTTTGATTTCACCTCACACACACACACACACATACATATATATTATATATATATATATATATATATATATATATATATATATATATTATAGAGGCACAGTGGAGTAATGGATAGGAGCTTGGATTGAGGAATCTGTGAACTGAGTTTGAATTCCATTCAAATCCATTACTTTCACTTACATGCTAATACCCTTGGGAAAGATATTAATCCTTTTCTTCTCTCTCCATCTATGAGTAAATAGCAGGACAGACTGGGTTCTATAGCCTTGGATAGCAACTGGTCTAGGAAAAGGACAACTCTGAATTCAAAACCTGTGAAGAGTCGTTTGGAGACCTTGTGGCAAACAATGCGCCAGGTCTCTGTATCTGGTTCTTCAGAAAATGTGGCTGGTTCTGCATAAAATCTTCACTATAATCAAATCATATGTGCAGTTTGTCTGGCTGTCAATTCCTAGGAGTTGAATGGCCTGAGAAAAAAAAAATAAAATAAAACACAAGGAAAATATAGAAATGTAAAGTAGCCACACATGTCATGTTGATAATAATTTTTATTATTTTTTTTCTATCTTCTTCCTTTTCTCTGTAGAAGAGATCATATCTTGTCTTTTTCTTTCTTTCTTACTCTTTTTATTTTTTTTTTTTTTTTTTTTTTTTACTGGAAAAGAGGTTGTTTGTAAGTAAAAATTAAAAATAGTAATAATCCTCATTTACTACCAGCTGATGAGATGCGATGATATGCATCGAAACATGAGTGCATTGATGTAGCAGTTTTACATGTTCTAATATAATATCCTATAATAAAGAATATTGCTTTACTATTGTATTGAGCCCTATTTTTATATTAATGCAATGAATGCTTGAATTTATATTTGATTTGTTCTCATCTCATTTGGTTATTTTATATATATATATATATATATATATATAAAAAAAAAAAAAAATGAACAGTAAGATATGTAATCCAGTGTTCTTATTGATATTTTTAATTTTACAAAACAGTACACAAAGTAAATTTCCAGTGCATAAATTTTATAAATTAACTGATGTAAAAACCACTATGAAGCCATATTTTTAAATCTGTTAATTTATAATATATTTGTGTGTGTGTTTTGATTATTTAAATAACAAGTAAGCAATACTATTTATCATCATCAGAAATTTGAGAAGTGGAATAATATGGAGTTACTTCAACTTTTGAATTTCATGTTTTATTTCCATGGGTTGAGTTGTTGATGTGTATGTTTTAGCTTTTGTCATATATATATATATATATATATATATATATATATAAAGCACACGCACACATAAAGTACTTTTAACTCTGTAAATACTCACTTGCTATTCAAACTAGTCACATCAATTGCTGTGGTTACAGCCCCCTCCATCTTCCACAAGGTTTCTGCAGGAATAAATGAACAACAGTAATGGCTTGGAAACTCATCATAAAAAACTTGGCTTGTGTTCTTAGTTTAATCCAAACAATGTGCCCTATAATTATGCCATTAAGTAAATATTTCCATGAAAAATCTGAACCTTTGATTTTTGGAGGTTTTGTTTTTGCATTTAGAGTGCAGTCTCTGCTTATTAAGAACAGAAAATGTTCCACACTCGCATAGTTGCACCTAAGTCTCTCCTACCATCAAGATTATCTGATTTAGTTGCTAAATCCATCCTGACTTATTCAGGTATTTGTACAATTTTGAAGTGTATGTGTGTGTATTGTATTGTTTCAAAAACCTTGTTTATATATGATCACATCTGCTAAATGCCAGTCATCTTAAAGAATGGCATCAGAGTTTCTGAAGTTCTGGAGAGACTATTACGAAAAAGAAATACACACACACACATACACAATGGTATCAGAATGTTACAGGTGATATGTGCTGTTTTTATACCATTCAAAAAGAAACTTATGTACATGCAGTGAACACATTAGTACCTAGGTTATTTAATCTACCAATAGGCTCCATGCTCTCTACTTATGTTCAAAATTATGTGAGATTTTTTAACATTGTGCTGGAACAGCTCTGCAATCTTTACAATGACTGACAAATTCAAGCAACATGTCTGTATCAAATTTTGTTGGATTCTTGGTAAAAGTACCTCAAAATATTTTATCAAATGACTCAAGCATTTCAAGGCCAGTTGAAATTATCTTTCAATCCTCTTACAGACCATTTTTTAACTTCCATCAGTATGGCTGATGCTAACCTCCAAAGAGTGACCCATTTCACTTTTCCAGTGACATGAAGTGGAAAAATTATATTGAATCAATTACTAGATCTACCATTAAGAAAGTTGGTCAACTGTGTCATACTAGATAATTTTTCTCATCAGAAGCTATTATTTATCAAGTCTACCATTTGTCAATGCATTGAATACTGCTACCACATCTGATCTGGTGCTTCTGCTATGAATTTAGAGATTCTTGGTAAAATTCAAAGAACATGAAATGTGATCAGTCTGGATTTCGGCTCCAGTCACTCTTCCCATGAAGCTTCCCTGTGCCTTTTCTATAAATATTTTCATGGTAATTTTTCTGATGAGTATTCCTCTTTGGTACCTCAATTTTCCAAATTTCAGTGTCGTACTAAACTGGCTGCTTATCTTCTGTCTTCTTAATTCTTGTTCTTTTATTGTTGTCTTTCTTTAATAATGTTTTCCTTTTCTCATATTCTTTCACATTTGGTAACACCTTATCTCAGTGGCTTTATTGTCTTGCTTGGAGTGAAATTATTTTTAAAAAAAGTATTTCTGGACAAGAGAACTTAAGTTCTTAGCTGTTTCCAGATGAGAGCATGAGTGATAGAATTTAAAGTTGAACATAAAATCATCTCGTCTTTTCAACTGTCTCCTATAGACACAGAGAGAGAGAGAGAGAGAGAAATTGCAGTTGTTTTTACTCTTATATCTTTTATTAAGAAGCCAACACTTTTGGCCTGTAGTGTGTGGCTTAGATCATGCAGAATAGACTTTGTACTTTGACCTGGGAGATAGTCTTCTAGCTAGAGGTGGAGACCCACAATTCATCTGATGTTAGTGGCAGCCTCAACAAGCAAACACAAATGCCCTTTGGTTGCAAGCATGGGGGTAAAAATATATTACATAGTTATATAATTGTTATATAGGAATAAAATGTCACTGCCGACACTGGAATTTGAACACGGATCACCAGATTGCAAACAGGCGATCCCATTTTGAATAAGTAGATCACATGATAGTAAAGGAAATGCATATATGGGAATTAGCATGGCATTTAAGTGATCATTATACAAATTGTCTGGATCACTATATGGGTTACTATTCAGATCATTATTTTGGTGGTTACTGTTCAAGCGAGTATTATCGAACAAGTACTATTAGTGCGAGTGTTATTCAAAGGCATCTGATGCTATTATCATTCAACGACGTTACTATAGTTGTATCTGCGATTACAAAGTCTCTACTAAAATGAGCATTATAAAAGCGACAATGAGTATTCATTGACATCACAAAAATAAGCACTCATCCTAGTGAGGAAATAGGCATTTTCTATGAAACCTTGCAGACAGGAAGTTCATGTTTCAGATAAGGGGCCTGTAGTTGCACATCGACATTGATAGTAATTGCTGACATTCAGAGTTGGATAAAATGTAATGTTAAATATGAAAGTTGCATTTTTTTATTAGACGGCATGACATCATTAGAAACTCATTAAACATACATAGATATATTCTTAGCAAAAAAAAAAAAAAACATGGCTTTTTCATGGAAACTGCTCTGACAAGCTACTTTCACTGAATTTAAGTGTACTAGTGGGTTGGCATCTTGGTCCCACCTTTTCACTGTCAAAACAGTTAAATGTAGCCACCTCTTCTACTCCAACAACTTATCTCGCACTTCCCGCCTGTAGAACTCCCTTCCTCTTACTTGCTTCCCTAATAGCTATAATCAAATATAATATCAATTGACATCTTCTGATGCCTTGATCTTGATCCCTGCCCTTCTCTATATCC
Organism: Acanthosepion pharaonis; assembly: GCA_903632075.3. Classification (NCBI taxonomy): domain Eukaryota; kingdom Metazoa; phylum Mollusca; class Cephalopoda; order Sepiida; family Sepiidae; genus Acanthosepion; species Acanthosepion pharaonis. The sequence goes on along the minus strand of CAHIKZ030001622.1, from coordinate 327,305 downwards.
TTTCCTCAAACACCTTCTTTACTCTTGTTCTCACTCCTTGTATCCCCCCCCCCTTGTGTGATAGTGGCACTCCCACCTTGCTTGGGGCGAAATGCTTAAAAAAAAAAAAATGTTATTGCAGACATGACAGATGTACAAATCTTACTTTTTAGCAAGTATTTCTTTTATACACGTTCTAGTTACTTTATATCTCAACTCTGAGATTATTGAAGAAATGTTCACCCCAGCCTCAAATATTTCTAACACAAGTCAATGAAAATAATAAAGTTGACAACATATCAGATAGTCTGGAAAATAAGAAATAACTGTTATGTTTTGAATATTCATAACTAGTAGTCTCTGTAACCAAATTGGTAAGACAGCTGTCATATTAAGACTGAAGAAAGGGATATGAGCCTGATTCTATGAAGTGAATGCTGGACAATCTTCCCACAGATGAAACTTGAAGCAACAAATGTGGTTCTACAGAAGGACATTGAGAATACCATGGACCAAACATGTGAATGACAAAAACATTCCTGAGACAATGGCAACAAAAAGGACACTTATGCTTAACATCAGGAAGAGACAGTTGAAATTCTGGGATGCATAATGAGGAAGAAGGGTTTGGAAAACTGGTTATCTTGATGTAGAAGAAGACTTCATGTTTTGTTTCTTTGTGAACATGCAGCAGACTTTTCCCAATTTTTGCTGCACACCAATGTGAATGAGAAATAAGCTGCAACATGGAAGATTCACTGGCTGGTCAGTGGAAAGCTAGTTAAGGGTTTGCTTGTATGTTTACAAAAACACTATTCAGGAAAGAACTGTTTTGACTTGATAACACACTGTAAATCAGTGTGATTTCATCTCCTCTTTAGCAATTGGAGGCGTGATGAATTGTCTTCCACCATACCACTCCTTTCTCAACAGATGAAACATTAATACCTCTTACTACTCTATTGCTATTGCTATGGCAGATGTTTTGGTGGACTACATTCCTTGGTTACACTAGGCCCCAGACCTTCACAAGAAGGACACACCATCCTTATCCCATTGGTATAGAAGCTATGGAATGAACTTCCAATAGGATGCTTCCCCGATTGCTAAAATTTTAACCCCTTCAAGTCAAGTGTCAAATGCTATCTATCCTACATACCCTCAAAACATGTACCCAGCCTGTATCCTGTTACCACAACCACATTTAGTAATTCTCTACTTTGAGTGGCTCTTGAGCCTTGTATTGGGGGAACAATAGTATAAAAAAATCTTTATAAATAACTGTTATCAGTCCTCTCCTTGTACTTTGCTAATTCACAAAAGTGTGGCAGCTATTCAAAGTATTTACAGGGAATTATGGATATTTATTGATTGTTCTGTTAATGTTAGTACTCAGTGTGTATACTATAGTTGTTTGTCCAATACTTATGGATGTTATTCCATTTGCTATCGATGAAAAAAACGTTGTGATAATATTGATTGTCTGTTTCCAAATCTGTTAGTTTGCCTGGTCTAACTCCAATATTAATATTAAATCCTTTGATTTTGTTTGTTTGATGACAACATACATCAATATTATAGCTATCAATGTCCAGAGCCAATAATTCTCATTTTTCTTTCAACATGGGTCCTCAAGCATTAAATGTCCCAATGATGAAATCTTTATATGCAATTAAAGACATTTAACAGTTTTAAATAAAATTTCTAATTTTTAACTAGAGAATTCATTACTTTCTCTGCCATAATAATTTGATTGTCAGCTGAAAAATATATTAAAATGCAAAAGTGTCATATGTAGTCTCACTGTCTACCCCAAATGAGTTTATTAATCAGTCTTCCTACAACAGTAATATTAAATTTTGTCACATATTGCAACAGTCTAGACCAAGATCACCTGAGGGAATTCCTCCCCCTTCAGCCTGGTTTTGAATTCAGTTTTCCATTACCTAGACTGGTCACCAATGTCAGGCAGCCCTGCTAATTATCCCATAGTTGGGGAGGCATTCATACCTTTCTAAGGGTATTTGGATGAAAGTGACCATAACAAACTTGGCTAGAATTTGAACTTAGCTCACTAATTTTACTTTATGGATTTCTAACCATTATACTATCTGCATGCTCCCAATATATTAAAAGAGAAACACCAAGGCTCCAAGTTCTCCACATAGAATTGTCCCATGGGACAATAGCCTAGTGGATTAAAGAGATGGTTTGTTAATTTGGTGACGTAGTAATTATGAGTTCAATCGCTGGGCCAGTGGGGAGCTGAATTCTTTGGAAACAGGGTGTGTAATAACTAAACAATACTAAAGATAAGAAATAGATGAGATATCCATAGACATGGGAAGTGGAATTAGAACAATCCTATATATCTGTAGATTAAATAATGAGTACAGTTCAGAATTCCTTGTAGGTTACCTGGATCAATATACACCTGATGAAGGCCAGAGAAGGCCACATGAAAATAAGGGTATATAAAGACCCATAAAATTTGCATCTTAATTTGGTCTGACATCTGATGAATAGTCTTAAAATGGTTTTAAATTCATTATAAATGTCTTATCTAAGATAAAGAAGACTTGTCCCTTTGGTTTGATATACAAGTTTCTCTCAGTATCCAAAGTTAGGAATTCTTACCTTTGGAATCTTTTCTTATATTGAGATGTTGCAGCATTTGTGCTCCTTTTTTCTTTTTTAAAAATGGCATGTCCCTTCAAGACGTAGGTGATCATGACTCTTCCCAGTTTCCATTTTTTTATCATCTGCAATTTGCCATGGCTTCTCAAGAAAAATTGTGGAGTGTTTTTTCTGTTGCCATCTCAAAGGTTTCAAATTAAGTTTTCCTTCTCTTAAATTGTTTACTAATTTAGGCTAAGGAGCTCCATCTATCCTACTATTTAACCTATAACAGAGGAGAGAAAAGATAGATTCATACCTTTCCCAAGAGTATTTGGGTGAAAATGAATGCAACTGACTTGTCCAGTATTTGAACTCTGGTCACAAATTTTATATTGGTACAGTATCTGCATATTTTTCACTAATAACATGTCATTTTTTCTTTTATTTTTATACTAAAGTTTTGCAATACAAGGCTCAAAATCCACTCAAGGTAGAGTTGTTGAATAAGACATGTGGTTAATGTAAGCATAGGAAATAAAGATTGAGGATACAGATGACAAACTAATGATCAACTCTTTACTTGAAGAGGTTAAGATTGTAATATTCAAGAAAGCATCTAGGTGGGAACTGTCTGAGTAGAAACTCCTTACATCCTGACATCTACAGCAGATAAGTCTGAATGCTTTGCTTGGAAATTCTCTTCCAATTCAACACTTGACCCAACTGGAGTACCCACACCTGATTTCCCTCCTAGAACAGAAGCTCTACTGAGTGACATGTGCATAACCCTATCACAGGTCTTGGACATTATTTCTAAATCAGAGTCTTATAAGACAAGTGGAGGTGACGGGATCCCAGTCATCATCCTGTAGTCAGCACAACCAGGCTATTCCATTAACCGTCTTCTGTTATAAATGAAGACATGAGTTTACTTTGGTTTTTTTTTTGTATCATTGAAACAATGACATCGGCAAGCACAAACCTTCAGACTTTTTGGAGTTAAGTGGATTTCTTCTAAACACAGTGTTGTTGGGGGATTTTGTTTTGCCAAGAGATATTCAGGATTCATGTGGCTGCACATGTGGAATGCATTAAGCTTCTGTTGCAGTTCAGCAGGCACTTGTCCAATTTTCATTGCTAGGTAAGAAGGTGCTCATAATGCAAGCTTTGTAGACCCAGATCTTCGCATATTCTGTCAACTTGTTGTTGTTGTTCCATGCTCACTTTGTTGTTCTGGGCATGAGGGTAGCCATCTTGCCAATATGCTTGCTTAGCTCACATAACATGCATATAATTTTTCTTTTTTATCAACTTTAACAATGAAATAAATTCTTTTGCTTTCTACATGATGGTTAAATCTTTTTCAGCAATTGAAGAATGCACAAAAATGACTAAAGAAAAGATTGAATTACTTTCATAGGTTGAGGTTTTAAAATACATATGAACATTATGCATTGGAAAGGAGGGAGAGAGTTCACTGGACTTTGGAAACAAATGTGTCCCAGAAGGGATGTCCTTGTCTATGTGCTACTACATCTTGGAACAAGAAAAAAAAGAAAGAAAGGAAATAATTTGTTTTCTTAGACTTAACCAACACCATCTAATAGCATTTGATGAAGCCAAGTAGGGTAATAAAATCTCTAGTTCCTTTATAACTAGCATCATGGGAAAATGTTTTTTTTCTTTTTTTTTTTTTTTTTTTTTTTTATGCATTATTATCATTTTATTTTAAGTTTATTTCATTTTCCTAGATTATTTTTAAAATTTTTTAAAAGACTATAATTTCACTACAATAAATAAAAAATATTTTAATCTTATTGTATTTTTTGACTCCTCTCTTTAGCTAAGGTAGCCTACTTATAAACACAAATATAGAAGGTTCTAGTTATCCTCTCAACAATATTGCGAGACATTAATTTTATTTCATTTCTTCAGATTACTGTAAAGTTCTTGAAAAGTCTATAATAAACAATCTTTTGGATTAAAACATTTCACATTTTCAGATATTCTCGTAAATGTGGACATTTGTCTTTTTACTATAATTTCAGTAAAGCCATAAACTTTACATGGGTGAATTTTCTGACCTATTAAAACTGGAGCAATACAATCTTCCAACTCTTATTTTATTCTGTTTGGCATTGTGCTATACTAAGCTAAGCTTAGTAATATAAAAATATATGAAAATAGCCTAGGGTTTGAACTTAGATGTATATCACCAAATTCACTTGACAACACTTCAACCATCTTCATTGTGAGTTTAATCTTTGGCTGGGTAGTATTTTTTTTTTTTTTTATCAATTCACTCCAAGCAAGGCAATAATGCCACTAAGATGCAAGTAGCTATTGGGAGTGAAAGAGAATGAAAAAACTTTAAAAGGAAATAGAAACCCAATCCTGAACAAGAAATAAAGGATAAAACCTCTACTTCTGTTCAAAAGACCTGGGAGGAGTGTCAATGGGATAATAGATGAATCTATTTACTCATATGGACACACTATATTTTTTTGTGTATAATATGAGAAATTTTGAACAAAATTTAAAGGTAGAAAAGGTGGGTCATGTTCTACACAATTCCACATTTTCAGAAATTTTTACTCAGCTTAAAAAACCTCTTATTTGAAACGGCAAGATTACAAATACATTCAGAACAATGGATAATCAAACACAAAGGAGGCAGGTGTTGATAACATTTGTTTACAGAAGGTATTTGATATGTCGGCCATATTTGTTCTTTGGGAATCAGTGTAATTGAATGTCTTTTGTCTGAAAGACAGGAAATTCACCAAAATTGATTTAAAACATTGATAAAGGAAAAACACAGTATGTGTCATGTTTTAATAACATTGTTAACACAAATCCCCTCACCCTGAATATTTAAAAATAAATTTTGAAACAGGAATTAGAAGAAACATGCAATGGCTAAAAATATGGTTCATCCCCATTTTTTAATCTGGTGAAAAATTAAATATTTTAGTGAAATATATGTACAACATTGAAATTTTAATGGAAAATATGGTAAACATTTAAAAAAAAATTTTTATATAGGATAGGCTGTACTACAGGGTCATATTATACTCAAGGATGTAATTTAATCTTTTTTTTTTTTTTTTTTTTTGTTTTTCAGAAACACTGGGTCATATTATACACAAGTTGTATTATGCACAAGAAAATTTCAATAGTAGAACTGAACTAGGAATTTTTTATGTTTCACCCAATATAAGGTTCAAAGTTGCCAATGAATAAAATTTTCAAAACCTCTTGAGTTGGAAACCTTGTACCTGAGCAAATGATGCAGGCACCAAAGTAAGCTCACTCATTTGACATGAACTAAAGAGACTCATTGGAAGAAGACTGCTTAGGGAGGAGCTGACATCCTCTGTCCTTCATTTCCAATAGGGTGTGGTCATTACTTAGATAGGTGACCACTTGGGAATACCAGATGCTATAAGCTTGAATGTGACACTGGTGTAATGTGTAATGACTCAGAATTTGAAATCAAACAGCAGAGTATCACTTCAAGTCAAGTTTATCATATTCCCTTACAAGCAAACACCCTAGGGAAGGGTATGAATCCACCTCTTCTTCCCCTAGCTATGGGTTAATTAGTATGAATTGTATCGGTCAACCATTATTTCCCCAAAATTTCTTACAATCTAAATTTTTTTTTTTTTTTTTTTTTTTTTTTTTGATAACCTGCAAAGGGTTAATAAGTCATAAAAAACAAATTAATCAATTATATTCTGTTTATATGTTAAATAGCAAATAGACAAATAATTGGGCAAACTGGGGTCTTTGATAGGATAACCAGAACTTTTGCACACACCTATTCATTATTTACTCCTTTTTGCTTACAAAGCAAATACAGATTTTCTTTTCTCTCAAGGAAATTATAAGAAACCTACCCAATTCCTATTTGATAGTTCCCATATGTATAGTACCCTGACATTGTAGGATAACAGCCAGCAGAATTCCAGGGGTGACGAATCCAAATTGCTTGCTTAACCATTTCAAATGGAATCTCACCTGGTACCATCTGCAACAACACAGGAAGCCAGAAACTCTTTAGAACCTCAAGTTTTCTTTACTTCCAAAATAAATTTATAAATCCTATCAATGATGGGATTTTTTTTTTTTGTATATTAGAACTTTTTGTATGTGTTTGACATTTGAATGCTGATAGCTTTCCAAGGTTCTTTTCTTAACCTTTCATTTTCTCATCTGTTTATTTATAAAAACTAGATCAAGTTTGGCATAAGGTCACATAGTCCATTTTCATCATAAAACCAGTATTTTAATCAGTGCGCTATAAAATATTTGTCTGAGATATTCTTATATAGAATTAATACAAATATAAAGTTTGTCACTTGGTTGGTCGGTGTTACGCTCAGCTAGAGTTTCATAGACAGAGGCTCCAGAAATCACTCTGTCGACTCGTCAGGGGATAGCAACAATTGACTGTTTATATTCCTTGTTTTTCTTATATATATTTCTTATTTATTTTATTTATATTTCTTCTTATATTTTTTGTATCTCTTATTTATAATATATTTATTATTTTTCTTATATATATAATGCACTTTTCATTGGTGCAAGGTTGATTTTTTTTTTTTCCTTTCCTTTCCTTTCAGTGTGTGTGTGTCTGTGTGTTTCCATGTTCATGTGCACATGCTGCAAAAGTATGTATAGAGTAACCATGCACACAGAACATATTGCATTGACTATACTTACTGTATACCTACTTTTGCAGTACATCTATATATACAGGGTGTATCAAAAATACTTTTACAAACTTTGGGGATTGAGTTCTTTACACCAAAACAACATAAAATATGTCTAAAAGGCCATGTTGTACCTCAACAGAGCAACTTATCACAAATGTTCAAAATGTCTTCCACTTGCTTTGGTACATGCATGCAACCATTGGATCATTGACTAATTGACCTTTTCAAAGACTTCCATATCCCTTGCATGGAGTATTACTGCCATATATGGTCTGGAGCCCCTTCTGTTTGCCTTGAGGTTCTTGATAAGCTCCAGAGGCGGATATGCAATATAATTGGCCCTGTTCTGGAATCTCGTCTACAGTCAATTTCTCACAGACGTGCCATCACCTCTCTCTCTTTTTTTTTACAAATACTTTCATGGCAATTGACCCAAGGAGCTGCATTCGCTGGTTCCCAGACTTCATGAGTTCAAGCCCCCTACAAGGCTGGCATCCCACTCTCACCCTCTCACTGTCAAAACTACTAAATGTAGCCATCTCTTCTACTCCAATAGCTTCATGTCTTGCACCTCTCACCTGTGGAACTCCCTTCCCTGTTCCAGTTTCCCTGAGAGCTGATCTCCAACTATTCAAATGTAATGTCAATTGACATCTCCAGTTGCCTTGATCTATCCACTATCCTTCTCCTCATCCTTTCCTCTATCACTCTTATCTGATCTTGCTCCAAATCTTCTGTAACCCCTTGCGTCCTAGTGGCTTCCTGCCTTGCTGGGGTGAAACACTTCAAAAAAAAAAAAAAAAAAAAATGGTGCCAAATGGTTTCACAGCCCCCCCCCCAATGACATAAGGATGAAGCAACTCTGCATTATTAATGTCTGCTGCATAAACCAATTGTTTTAGGTGGCCCCACAGATAAAAATCCAAAGGATTAAGGTCGAGGGAATATGCAGGCCATGAAACCAGTCCTCCCCTCTCTATCCATCTGTCATAGTAGATGTTAGTTAGGGCATCGCGAACAATGTGACTAAAATGTGCTAGAACCATATACATCTTCATATTAGCAGGGATACATCTTCTAGCAGGTCTGGAAGTGTGTTTGAAATAAAGTTTTTGTACACAGCTCCTGTAAGATGTGCTGGGAAAACATATGGACCTACCAGAGAGTCACCTACAATTCTAACCCACACATTAATCATAAACTAATGCTGGTGTTTAGCCTGTATTGCACAATGGGGATTCCGATTCGCCCGCAAATGTTGATTGTGTAAATTTGTTATTCCATCTCTTCTAAATGTTGCCTTATCCATAAACAAGATTGAAGAGACAAACAACGGATCGGCAGTTTGTGCAATAAACCACCGGCAAAAGTTCTCCTGTGGTGAGTGATCAGGGGGCGAAAGACCCTGCACACGTTGCAAATGATGCAGATACAGGAGCTGCTCTTGAAGTACCCTGCATGTGGTACTGTGAGATGTATGACATGCTAAGGGACACTAAGTGATACCTGGATTGTCTCTGTCAGCCTCTGTAGAACATGTTCTTTGTGGTCAGGTGTACAAGCAGATCTCTGTCTTCCTTGATCCATAGTTTTCTGGTGCTATGGACCCTGTCTCAATGACACGATGATAAACCACAGCAAAGTTTGGATGACTCGGCTGCCTTTGGTCTGGAAATGCAATCTGATACAGCTGTGCAGCCTCATGTCCATCACCTTTCACACAGCCATATGTAAAAATCATATTGGCCTGCTTACAATAGGAATATCCGGCAATTGTTAAACAGAACACTTCTTGGTTAACTCTCTACTACATATTAAACATTGAAGACTAGCCTCAAATGTACATGAATGACAAATGTAACTTAGTCTACATGGCAGCACAGTGCCATATACTGAAAACTTTCTATAAACAAAAAGGAAGGATTTGCAGACATATGTTTATATGGACTTTTGTCCTTGTTTTGGTGTTGAGGAAACTGACCCCAAAGTACATCCTTATGCAAACAAAATGTATAATTCCATTATTATTTACTTTTTTTTTTCATATATTTCCCAGTGCATATGTTCGTACTTCGTATGTCCATTCCACGAAGTTGTTCCTTGCAGATTGACTACAGTTTCTCAATTGGATTTAAATCAGGGTTTCTGAGATACATTATGCAGGTAGGAATGGGACGGAAGCTGAGATGCCAGGTCAGGATTAATAACATTGCAGATTCTTTGGATTTTATCAAGAATCTGTAAATATATAATAGAAACACCAAACCAGATATGTTAGCAATATTCAAAGCCAAGATGAATAGAAGGGATGAAAAATTGTCTAGCATGACATAGTGTACAAACTTTCACTTTTTAAATAACTTTTTAAATACAAATATATATTTTTAAATATAAAGTTTTTTTTTTTTTTCTTTTTCCTAACATCTAGGATTATCACACAAACATTTTTTGTCTTTAAAATGACAGCAGAAGATAATCCATGAAGTCAAATGAATTAGTGAGCATTATGACTGTTTGATTTTTTTTTTTTTTTTTTTTTTTTTTTCATGGCTTATCAACCTTTTTAAGGTTCTTCAATGCCAGAAAATATTTTTAGATTGTAAGAATTTTCGGGAAGATAATGATTTACTGATATAAATCCTATTAATTAACCCATAGCTGAGTAAAGAAGTGAATTCATACCTTTCCCAATGGTATTTGCATGCATAAGCGAATATAATAAACCAGATTGGAATTGGAACTCTGCTCTCTGATTTCTGATTCTGAGCCACTATCCATTACACCACCCTCACATCCAAGCTTACAGCATTTGGTATTCCCAAGCAGTACTGACCAGTCTTGCTGTTGCTTAACTTCAGTGATTATACAAGAACTGTAATGGTTGACTCATCATTCATAATAGAGAAATACATAATTACTTTCTGAACACCCTAATATTATAAAAGTTGTTGATACTCACCCCCTAAGTGAAAATTTGCTGATTGTGAATATTTATACTTTTCTTTGACATTTTTATTCTTCAGTATAAAATCTGTGATCTTGTTGAAAAGCAGAGGAAGGCCAGGAAACTAGCCAAAGAGAAAAAGAAAATGAACCAAACTTATTCAAAATTACCTGAAGGTTACCTGAAGAAAGCCAGACTGCAGAACTGTCGAAACATGTTGATATTAGCAACAAAGATCAGTTTGAATATAAACAATGTAAATAACTCCTACAGGACCCACAAGTTTATTAACTTAATATTTGTGTAAATTGTTTGTTTGGTCTGTTTTGTTTTACGCCATATCAACACCTCGATGAGTTATTTAATGCAAACAAGATTTTTATTGCTGGTAATATTTTTTTCTTCAAAAATGTATTGCTGGCAATATTTATTTTTCATTCAAAAATGTATTGCTGGCATTATTTGTTCTTCAAAAAAGTATTGCTGGCATTAAAACCTATTTTTACACTTTCATAATGTTTTGAGCCCAATTTGGGGGTTAACTATTTGCCCATAGTTGGGACCCTAACAGTTGCTACCACCCCGGGTCAGGGTGGGCCTGGGAACACCAGCAATTAAGATCAGAGATCTTGCTATGGGATGTAGTTTATCATCTTATCCAGGATGCCAATGTTGTTTATCGTCATACCCAGGACAGTTATTATTACAATGTTACCCTTCTGCAGAGATGCATTTAGTATATTCTGAAATCGCAGCTAACAGGGTGGTGTGTAAATTATGATTTTGTGTAACGATACTGAGAATAACATGGACAAAACACACAAGGAACAAGGAAGTTTTAGGAAAATGGAAATAAAATAAGCACTTAGAATCAAAAAGAAATAGTTGAAATTTCTTTAGATATATAATAAGGAAAGAAGGCTTGGAAGATTTGACACTCACATTACAGATTGATTTGTTTTTATGACTTATCAACCCTTTATAGATATTTAAAATGGAATTTCTTTAATTAAATGTAAAAAAGACTTATCATTGGCACATGTGCAGGAAAGGTAAAACTGGAAAGTGCATGAAAATCAATGCTGCTGATCTTATACCTGTAGACAAAACAAAATCTGATTGGTTAATGCAAATTTCAATGCTATTATAAAAGTAAGATGTAGCTCCTGATATAATAATTGTCATTAAAATTACATCATGGAACAAATTATGTGGAGAGGTGGCCTGTCAACAGGTCAGAGTACCTGGCAGAACGGATCTGATGTTGCAATACTTGAAATTTGTAATGAAACCAGGGTAACATCATTGATGATCTCTGTTTCATTTTATAAATGTATTTCAAGAAAAGTTGAAACATATTTGAAATTGTAAGAAAAATTATTTATTTTTATTTTAATTTTTTGCAAGTGAATATTGTATTAAAATTTTTTTGAGAACAATAACAGTTTTTTGCAGATACAAGTTCTATTATTTAAACCATAGCTGGGGAGAAGCAAATGGATCCATATCTTTCCTAAAGTTATTTGTACTCTCTAATTTCTCATTCCAAACTATTTTCCATTACATCACCTAAACATCTTCCAAGAGTTACAAAGTAAGAAAGTTTTGGAAAGCCATGGTCACCCACATCTTGATGTGACACAGCACATAGAAAATTTGTGTTCAACATCATTATCATCAGTCCCATAAATGTGAAACAGCTGAACACCTAACCATTACTCTCTATAAATCTAGGCTGAAAGCTGAAGTGGTATTCATTCATATGTCAACATGGTGAAAGTCAGCACTTCTCACCTGAAACCACAGCTGATGCCCTTCAACATAAAGGTTTACCTTGGTCATGGGCAGGTGGCTATAAATTCCCCTGGGGAAACCCTCTGTCCTGTTTGGCTGTTGATGTCGCTATGTGTTAGTACTTTTGTTATGCTTCATATGAATCTGTAATCTAAAAGGTAAACTCTTGATATACTTACTTATTGTCAGTTCATCCCATTTTATGTTGTAACTTGAGAAGACATACACACACAATCGCATACAAACAAAAAAAAATTACCTGTTTGGTTAGTGGCCATGTTGTTAAGTGGCTGTGTTGTTAAGTGCATTATATTGTAATTTGTTGATCCCTCTTCTGATTTTTCAGGCAAGATATCAAAGATCAGATGCTGTTTGAAGGGAGATAGAAAAATAAATTATTTAAGCACAGCACTAGACTGGCATCGAGATCACATCCATTTAAAGTTGAGCTGGCTAGATGTAACCATAAATTCAGTTTCTTCTCTTGCACTTTTCGCTTGTGGAACTCCTTTGCAGCTCCATGCTTTCCAGCCAACTTTAATCTGGAAAAATTTAAATTCAATGTCAATCAGTATCTACTGTGCACCTGATTACTCCTTTTCTCCTTCTGCTCATCATTATTGTTTCTGTTCCTAATTCTTCCACATTGCTGCCTGGTGTTACCAATATTTTTTTTTTCTTTTTTTTTTGTTTTAAAAAAAAGAAAAGAAAACGCATTTGGTTATATGAATTTCTTTGCCTACTTGTCAACTGGAAAATATATATCAGTACTGGCATGCCTCTTTGTTATTCAATTTTTTATTTAATTTTTTTATTATTGGTTGGTTGGTTTGTTTTGTTTTACGGCATATCAACCTCAGTGGGTTATTTAATGCTGACAAGATTTTTATTGCTGGTAATATTTTTTTTTTTTTTTCAAAAAATTTATTGCTGGTATTAAAACATATTTTTACACTTTCATAGTGTTTTGACCCCAATTTGGGGGGTAACTATTTGCCCATAGCTGGGACTCTAATGGGTGCTACCACCCCGGGTCAGGGTGGACCTGGGAACACCAGCAATTAGGAAGTCGTTCCACGCTCTTCCACATCTCCTGGTCAGAGGCCTTTCTGCTGGACATAGTTTATCGTCTTACCCAGGACATGGATGTAGCTTATCATAACCAGTATGGTTATTATTGGACGAAGAACATTGAAAAAGATTAACAAAAGCGGAATTTATTCATAGATCTTCTGTATCTGTACATCAACGCAAAGAATGATGGTATTTTCTTTTTAAGGTCTTCTTTTTTGAAAATTTGAATTCACTCCAAGCAAGATAGTAAAGCCACTAAGACACAAGGGGTTACTGAGTCTAGAAGAAACATTATTAAGTAGCAAGAACAATAGAAGAGTAATCAGGAAGATAGTAGATAGTGATTGATATTACATTTAAATATTTGAAGATTAAAGTTGGTTTGAAAGCATGGTGTTGGAATATAGTTCCACAAGCAGGAAGTGCAAGAAAAGAAACTGTTGGCATACAGCTTACAGCTACATCTAACCAACTCAACTGTAAATCAATGAGACCTTATTGCCAATATAGTACTGAGCTCTTAGCAAAAAGCATTTAAAAGAAACTTACAAGTGAACTGCTAAAAATAAGAGTCATGGCTTTGAAAACTATGACAATTTGGTCTCTTCTAGTTTTCATAGGTCTTAACCACTCCAAGGCATCAGTTCAGTAATAATACAGCATTTCACTTGATATGTTCTTACGCTTCTTTGATTGGTGACAATGCTGGGAACCAGTGTCAGTTTTAACAAAGGATGGAGTTGTGATAAATATCAATTTACACATACAAGCAGACATAATGCTGAAGTTTGTTTTAACACTTAACAAAAACACATCAACTGATGCCCCCCCCCCAGTGTGTATGTGGAGGCGGGGAGCTGCCAAAATAACATTTACAAAAAACTGAGCATGTGCAAAATACCTTTTGTTTAACTGCTGTATAATCTTATCTCATCTCCTGTGGAGAGGCAGATTCTAGTTCCCATCCCATCCCATCCACCCCTGTTCCAGTGAAGATGCAGAAAATAGACGAGAGGTAACCAGGGAGTTGATACATACAGTAAGGCCACGCCCACACCTTTTACACTTATAAAAATTCCTTAATTTCTAATCTAACTCTTCTCATATTATCCCTGGAATCACTGTCATTTCTTCACCTCTCCTCCCACAAGCCTGCAGGGCACCAATAAGCTAAAAGAAAATGTATTTCCCATTCCACTTTAAGGCTAGATTTCAAATACTGATTTTCAAGGGAGACATATTGCTTTATTCTCCAAAATTGGACTGTATTATTTTTTTTTTCCTTTCTATTTTCAATATTGCTTTATTCTCCAAAATTTTTTTTTTTTTTTTTTTTTTTTTTTTGGTACATCATTGTTTTCTAAAAACAAAAATTCATCAACATTAATAAACCTGAATAGATAAATATAAGTAGACATAGATATTAAATCATTAATGCCCAGTTAATGAAATAAAAATAATAATAAAAAAAAAAGTACCCAATATTACAAAAATAGAAATCTGGCATCAGTTTTAATAGTTCAAAGGCATCTCCATGGCCTTGTGGGTGATGAATTATTTTCCATTCTGCAACTCCTTTCCCCAGATACAAAATGTTGCAAGCCTCTCGTCACTCTGTCACTATTTCCATGGCAAATCTTCTGATGAGATACATTCCTTATTACAATGAAAGAGAAAATTATTCACTTCAAAAAAAAAGTTTGTGTTTTGTGCATGGTCTGCCGAAAGAAAATTAAAGCAAAATTGTTAGCAACAAAATCTGCTACTTTAAGTATCAGAGAAATTATGCTAATGTTCTTTCCTCTATGAATAGCATGGTCAATCAGAAAAATCGCTTGGTGAATAAAGGCCGTTGCTTACCAAGGACAGATTGATTTTTGAGATTGTTGAGCGAAGGGGCATTTCTGCTGTTGCTGTTTTCTGAAAATATTGAAATCTTAATACCTTAAGGTTTTGTTCACTTCGGAACATTATCTTGTTTATTCCCACATTGAATGCAAACCACAAGATAACTCATGCTTGAAAGATTTTATTATGACAACAACCATGAGTTCATATATTTGTGGTCTTGCCATTAAAACTACAACTGCAAGTTTGTTTTTTGTTTTCTTTTTTTCATTGTTTTTAACGCAAATAACTGATACTTTGCATCTAAGGCAACAATAAAAAAATGTAGTTGCAACTAAAAATAAACTTTTTATGGGAAAAATGAAAACTTAACACATAAACAAAACATTTGAAAGGCAACAGAAAGTGTTCAATTTCCAAATGCTGCAAGGTGGTTTATCTTCACAAATGACATAAAATTACCATGTTTCTGAAATGTATGTTGTTTTTTTTGCACAAAATCTGTAGGGTCCGTTTGGATGTTCATTCTTCTCAGTTGGTGGTTGTAGAGCCTCTACACTGTTGGGCAAATTAATTGAAACAAAATAAATAATTCCATTATTATTTACTTTTTTTTTTCATATTTTTCCAATGAAACATGACCCAAGGCACATGTTAGTACTTCATATGTCCATTCCATGAAAAGAAAGGAAAAAATATTTGATCTCTCATTCTCTCTCCCTATCACTCTCTATCTCCAACTACGCCAACTCTCTCTTTCTCTCTCTCTCTCTCTCTCTCTCTATATATATATATATATATATATATATATATATATATATATATAAACCTTGTGTAAATTAATTGAAACAAAATAAATAATTCTGTTATTAATTACTTTCTTCATATTTTTCCAATGAAATATAACCCAGTGCATATATATATATATATATATATACTTCATATGTCCATTCCATGAAATTATTTCTTGCAGATTGATCAGATTCTCGATTGGATTTAAATCAGGAGAGTTTCCAGGCATGACAATGATACTTTGATTTACTTACTGTTAAGGCTTACCAGTGTGCTTGTGCAGTGTTACAATTTTTGTAGTCTTCCTTGGAGTAATGTCCATCACAGACAATGGCCATAAGACAACTAATGGACAGTCAAGACAATAGTGTCTGTGTGTGATAAAAATCTGATGCATCATGGATGATGCAATATTTTTCAAGGCCAAACAAATTTGATCATATACCTCAGAAATAGATTCATATTACTGCACACTATTGCAAATGACCTAATCTGAGGGAAAAATAGAAATCAATTACACCCTGTAACTCCAGTGGGTCTAAAACTGAGCAAATGTTGAAAGAAAGGAAAGCAGTTGTTTCAATTAATTTGTACAAGGGTGTAAATAATGCTGTGTTCCACCATTTTTTCTCAGATGTTTTGTGTTATTTGGTCACCTAGTAAACATTTTCCAAATTGCATTTTTAGTGTGAAAACAATGTTAAGACTTCAGTCAAAGCTATAAATCAACTGATAAGATTTTTTTATTGACTAAGATGACTATTAAGTTGATGTTTGAAGTTATATTGTTATAATTTGCCTCTGACAGTCAATATGTTAATCAGTATTTGATCACCTGCATAACTCTTAGAGTTTTACAATATTCTACATCCCTACCATCTCTTTGTCTTTGTCACAGTAAAATAAAAAGTGTATGTTCCAGCATTTGGATTGCAAATGCTGATAAGTCATATTTTAATGGGTGATTTTTCAATGCAATTATGTTACCCACACTCTTCTCCAAGAAACTGAATTTCTACATTTTTTGCAATAGTGTTGTCTTCCAAAACAAAAGTGATTTAAAATAGTTCTTGCTTGAATTTCTGAACTGAGGAAATTTTATATGCGGATTTATTTGAACTTTTGCTCACATCTTGGTGGTTGTTGTCCCAATATTTCAACCTTTAAAATTTCTAGCATTCTTCAGATGCCAGCTGCATTCAGTAATTTTGTTTTTAAATTTAAAACACAACCCTTTGTCATTTGATTTTCTTACATATATATATATATATATATATATATGAACATTGAAGTCAACACTTAGAGGCAGCAGTCTGTTTCATGCTAGACACAATCGTCAGGCCTGATGCATCTAGCATGAAACACTGTTGCCTCTAAGTGCTGACTCCAATGTTCACTTTTATATTTACACACGCTCTCTCTGATATTGAGCACTTTATCCCATAAATATAGCACACCCTAAGACATATATATATATATATATATATATATATATATATATATATATATATAAAAAAGTATAATGTAGTGGTTCCAACGAGAAAAAGTATGTATATTAAAAGAAGAGAAGAGAGGTGCCACAAACGTTTTTGGTTGTAATGTGGATTTATTTAGAAAAAAAAATATTATGCTTTGTTTTACATAATTTTACGACACATGTTTCTGGTCTCATGACCGTCTTCAGATAAAAGTGGAGATTTCCACATATTATTAAAAATAATTAATTTTTTCCTCATGTTCAATGTTAAATATTCTCGATATGACATTTTCTGTTTGTGTGTTGGTAATCCGAATTTCCCTCTTGAAATGGCAATGAAGAGTTCTGCGAAAAAATCATAAAACAATTAAGGTTGGTCCAGCGAGATGATAAATTAGTTATCGGCATTTTATCTTTTAATGTTTTACTGACCCCTATGTACTCTTGGATCTGTTTCCATTTTGGTGCGTTTCTGTCAGCATGCGTGTATTTCCCCTCCATACATATACTATTTTACTACGAGGAATTCGTAAATTTATTTGTACCTATACACACCCATACGCACATACACACTATCCCACCACAAGTAATCAGTATACACACACACATATACACACATATTTCCCAAGCTACATGGAACCAGTACACACACACACTTCTTAAGTTGTCAACATCCGCATATACATAGGGGGCCTGTTCCAGATGTTCCTAGGTTTGTTGTTTTTGTATGGATTGTATGTGGATTGTGTGTAGAACTTTTTGTGAAATTCTGGTTGTACTCCTGGATATAGGTAATGGTTGTCAGGTTTGGTTTGTTGTGCTGGGTGGTATTTGTAAGAGTTGGTTTTGTGAATGTGTGTGTGTTCAGTAAAACATTAAAAGATAAAATGCTGATAACTAATTTATCATCTCGCTGGACCAACCTTAATTGTTTTATGAACTCTTCATTGCCATTTCAAGAGGGAAATTCAGATTACCAACACACAAACAGAAAATGTCTCATATCGAGAATATTTAACATTGAACATGAAAAATTATTATTTTTAATGATATGTTGAAATCTCCACTTTTACCTGAAGACGGTCGTGAGACCAGAAACACGTGTCATGAAATTATGTAAAACAAAGCATAATATTTTTTTCTAAATAAATCCACATTACAACCAAAAACGTTTGTGGCAACTCTCTTCTCTTCTTTTTAATATAATATATATATATATATATATATGATCCACTCTTATGCTGTTTAACATATTCATTGAATTAAAGGCCTTGAAATATTTGTTTTGCTTGATAATCTTTAGTTAGATTTTCATGCATCATTTCTCAGACGTTCATATACATTTGCAGAAATTTCCTCATTGCCTGCCATTTTTGAGGCACCTATAACCGCCAATCATGTTAATTTGCAACTATGCTGAAACTATTATCCAATCTTCCAACAGTAGAATACAATGATGTAAGAATTTTGTCCTAATTGCCTCTCTGCTTGTTTCTGCATTTTCCAGATATCCAGAAAAACATAGTTTATCCCACCAAATTATTAGCAAAATATATGCAAATGTTAGCAAATCCTGCACTGTTTTTGTTGTCTGCACAGGAGATCTGGTGAAGTAATGGGTAATGGCTCCATTTGAGAAATCTGAGAGCTGAGTTCAAATTCCAGTCAAGTTTATTACATTCACTTATGTGCTAATACCATTGGGAAAGATATGAAACCATCTCTTTTCCCCAGCTATGGTTAAAATAGCAGGATAGCTTTGGTCCTATAGCCTGAGGTGGCAACTAGTCTAGAAGGAAACTCTGAATTCAAATCACCTGCAGCCTAGCAGGATCCTGTATTAAAAAGACTACTGAATAGAATATGGAATAATATAGGGAGCAATTGTCCTAGTGGGGGAAAGGCCTTTTAAGGAAGCAAGGCATAGATTGACAATTGAAAGAGGAGTCATATGTAGTGGAAATTTTATTGTACCACTGAAGTCATTAAGAAAAGATGTTATTAAAGCAGTACACGATGACATACATGTTGGGGTATTGAAGGCACAGTGTTGAAACTACTAGCCTGTTGGCTGGGGTATACTTAAAACATGGAAGATTATGTCAGAAAATCCCCTAAGTGTGCAAAGAAAAAGAACTTAGGCAAACTAAGGTTCATTCATGGCCAAAAGAAGAGGAGCCATGGCTAAGAGGACACATGGATCATGCATATATTAAAAATATAGGCCTATTCCTCATAATAGTTGACTCATATTCAGGTTGGCCTGAAGAGGTGAAAGTTTCAGACAAAAAAGCAAGTACTGTAAAACAATTGTTAAGAGTAGTGTTTTTGAGGAATGGAGTACCAAGCCATTTGTGTTGGATAATAAACCAGAGTTTGCTGAAGAAATCTTATGCAGATGGTTAACATGTATTTTGGATGTAGGCCATACAAAAAAAAAAAAAACAAACCATACCATCCTCAGTCAAATGGAATTGCAGGGGAGGATGGTCCAGATGATAAAAGTTGAACTGAAAGCATTCTCTCCAGCGAGTTGCATCCTAGAAAATTATCTACCAAGATTGCTTTTAAGTTACAAGACCATCCTGCATTTAGGCACAACAGAATGTCCCTCGGCATTGATGGGAAGGAAAATTAGATTCCTAATAAACATGTGAGAATGCATGGTACAAGAGGAATAAGGGTTCAAGGCCAGAGCAAGCACAATTTGTAGTGCAAAAAGGATTTAATACAGCAGTATTAATAAAAATGGACAAGTTATGTTAGCTCATGAAGACCAGTTTAGATTGCAAAGAAAGCCAATAAATATTGAAATAAAAGAGAGGGATCAGAATGATCACCAAGATTTTAAGGGGAGGAGAGAATGAGTGTGTCTAGTGATGAGGTGGAACATGAGGAAGGGTCAAATGAAGAAAATCCGGTAAGACTGAGATCCCCTATAAAGAGGAATCTAGACAATCACCCGGAGACAAGTGGTACACCTCCTGGAGTGGTTCATAGAAATAGCAGATCTACCAAGGGATAAAGCCTCTAAGGTTCCGGGAGATGTGATGAGATATTTAAGTGGGAAGAGGTCTACACTCAGGAGTAGTTATCTTTCTCTGACTACACTGTGTACATGCGAATGCACAAGAAGGAATGCACAAGACAACAATCACAATCGTGAGATGGAGATGAGTGGTGACCACAGTGACATAAAATGTGCTGACTAGAATGAATAAAGTGCACATAACTTTTACTTTTATTCTATTGAATTCATAACAATTGTTAGTTAATGCTTCAGTTTCTTGGACTCTTAACAGAAGTATATAGTAAGTTTGTAAATTTATTCTATATATAATATACGTGATTTGTTATTTCAGCCTTTAAACACTTCTTTACACTTCATACCCTCTGCTATGATCACTATATATATTACATCTTTGCAAAAGTTTGTACCCAATTTAGAAAATTAAAAACAATGTGTCCTGAGTATGACTATAAACAACATCTGGCAACAATGCCTCTGATGGGGAGGTTTTGAGGAGCATAGAACCACCTCTTAATTGCCGTTGTTCCCAGGTCCAGACCTGGGGTGGTAGCATCTGTTAGGGTTCCAGCTATGTACAAATAGTTATCCCACCCAAACTGAGGTCAAAACATTATAATAGATATTTATAGTAAGAATACCAACAATACATTAAAAAAAATATTATCAGCAATACATTTGACTCTTAAGAAAAATCCTCTTTACTAAACTAAGTCAATAAAACCTGTTCTACAAACTGATTTCTTACAAAGAATACATATTTTATTCATACAAATCTATCCTGAAGTTCTTTTCAGAATTAAATAACCCATTGAGGTGGATATGCTGTAAAACAAAATAAACACATAAACACAACAATGTCATCCCATAAATTGACCTTATGTCCCCTCCACCTACTTAAAAATAAAAAAAAGATTCAATAATATATAACTTGCATTCTTCAACTTGTAAATGTTCAATACAAAACCTAACATAGTGATTTTTGACATGTTTTTTTTTCTTTTATATTTACACTTAATTTTTCCATAAATATAGACTAATTGTTCACAACTTAATGTCTGCAGGTAATTTCTGTGTTTTAGCTGCCTTATCTTATCATCCCTATAATTTGGATGCTCTTAAAAATTCTTCCAATGAAACCAAACTCTAAAG
Organism: Acanthosepion pharaonis; assembly: GCA_903632075.3. NCBI lineage: Eukaryota > Metazoa > Mollusca > Cephalopoda > Sepiida > Sepiidae > Acanthosepion > Acanthosepion pharaonis. The sequence continues at coordinate 305,877 of CAHIKZ030001622.1, read as the reverse complement.
GTTGCTTTAGTATAAGCATCAAGGAATGGCCAATTCATTTGGCTTTTGGTACTCATGATACAGAGGCAAATCATCAGCATACTGTATTGATCATTTTGGTAACATATTGATGATTTGAATATTGATTTCCATGTCGACTATACTACAAATAATTGGTAGTAACCAAAAGACTTCACCCATGACCCACAGCTTGTTGGTTTTATTTGAAACTCAATATGCACAATAATGGACAGGGTTGGGGCTTTGAATGAATGGATGTGTCGGGAGAGGTTTTAGGGGTGAGGCAAGTAAAAATGCCCATTTCCTGGAATCAATACTGTAACTATAGCAACCATTCAAGTGAGAAATTCCATGGCTAAATAGCATTTGAACAATGAAGGGCTTCCAACTATTATTGCCTATTCCAGATGGAATAGTAAAATAAAATAAAATTAATATAAAATAAATAATTAATATAAAAATAATATAAAATAAAATATAGTAAAATAAAATAAAATAAATAATATAAAATAGTAAAATATTCCAGATGGAATAGTAAAATAAAAATAATTTTTATTTTGCTATTCCATCTGGACATTTTTAAAATTTATTAAAATTTTAAATTTATTTTTTTAATTATTTTTTTATAATTAATTTTAATATAAAATAAATAATTAATATAAAAAATAATATAAAATAAATAATATAAAATAGTAAAATATTCCAGATGGAATAGTAAAATAAAGTAAAATAATATAAAATAAAATATAGTAAAATAAAATAAATAATATAAAATAGTAAAATATTCCAGATGGAATAGTAAAATGAAATAATATAAAATAAAATATTGTAAAATATTCCAGTTTGAATAATAAAAAAAAAAAAAAATTGTAAAAAAGATCTATTTAGGTGAAACTTAGGTAGGTTGTTCCTGGCTCTTTAGGATTTATTTTATTTATTCCAGCACTACTTACCATATTGACCACTCTACATTTTAGCTTTGTTACTCACTTGGTTTTTTTTTTTCTTTGGACTAAAAACTTAAGGCACTGTACGATTTGTTTCGCCCTGTTCCGATGTTTCTAGTTCATTCTTTTTTTTCCAATTTTTTTCCTTGGGTACCAATTTGTTTTGATATATATATACTTGCAAGTTGTGCTGTCTGAGGTTTTTTACCAAATGAGTACTACTATTAGTATTTTATATAGTGTGTGTGCATATGACACTTCTTTACATTGTATAGAGATATCACACTGATGTTAAGAAGTGCTGATCCCAATGTAAATATTTTTATGGGTACTATGCTAGTAGATATAAAGATCAAGAAGGTAAACATAAACAGAATGAGATAAATATAAACTGAGATGGATGAGTTGGCAGTTGTAGATATTTCTGTTGATGCAACAGAGTTGATTCTGTGACACAAACCCAGAAAAAAAGGTTTCAAAATCGGTCGCTGCCGAGGAAAGAAAAGCAACTCACCCCAATACCATAATTTGTGAAACACATGACCCTCTGTTGATCATAGCCACTTGCAAGCTTCTCTCAACAGCTGTTGGCAGAAAACTGTCTGCCTCTTCAAGCAAATCCTTAAATACATCTCAAACTGATGAATATTAATGGTATTATAAGGATGCCACTTGCGATCTTCCTGCATTGGAAATGGCTGTCTACATGCAAAGCGCATGAAGCACTGTGCTCGTTTTCATTTGAGTAATTCATCAAAAAATTCTCTTTGAATTTTGGGGATGAGATTTCCTTATCATTCAGGGATTCCTTTAGACTTGTATATATGTCTTAGGCTCAATTTTTTTTTTTTTTTTTTTTTTTTTTTTAGCCGTTATATCCATTCTCAGTTGTCTGTTGTCTCCTTCATTGGTTGTTAAACAGAATTCATCTGCGCTACACTAAGGGAAAATAAAACATGTGTTTCAATTTACTCCAGATTAAATATCCAAGTAATATAATTGCAATAAAGGGTCTTGTATGCAATATGTGCCCAGAAATAGTGTGTGTGTATTAACAGTACTTGGACCCTATGATAATACCCCCATATATCCTTCTTCAGAGTTAAAACAGGCCTGTCATCTTACAAACATATGATCATAAGTATAGACAACCACAGATCTGGTACAAGGGTCTTGTGCCTCCCCAACACTGAATCTATGATATGGGACCCCCCCACTCTACTATATCTCAATTCATATAAAATACAAATTTTATTGTAATTTAATTATGTATGGATCATATGCAATATAGGTGAACAATTCAACTAGAAAAATTGAAAATAGATACAATGTATGTAAATATAAATTAGAGACGCGTCAAAATAGATCATTCTGTCTTAAATAAATCAATGTTTTACAGCAATTTTTAGCATCAACTTGAGATTTTTCTTGTTAAAAAGTTGAATAATTTTAACGTATTCAACATTATGGATAAAAAATAGTGAATTTTATACCATCTCTTTTCAGGACTTACCATGAACAAAACAAATTCACAGTAAAAAAAAAAAATGTCCCAGAATGATGTCGAAATCCACAAAAAGTTTTCATCCTTTAATAGTCAGTCATGCTTAGTGTAATTTGTAATGTATATAAATGTAGGTAGAAAATAGCAAATGTTGATAAGATAGCAAGGGTCAAGAAACATTACCCAGGTCCCAATCAAGCTCCCCACCCCAGTCGGGTATATTACGCACTGGCCCTGGGTAACCAAATGAGTCTAGCATTATCCATACACATTCGATGGAAGACAAATGTAATATGTAATCCAAGAAAAGAGAAAATGAACTTAATGACAGGCTCCATAGTGACAGGTAAGCTTCTGCATTGAATGAGGATAAGGTTAGTGTGATGTTCTTATTACAACTGATAGAATAACAACTATTGCAGAACTCTGTGAAAGCCTTCAGGTGGTGCCTACAGGTTGGTGCTGTCTCTTTGTCACTCAAAGATCTCTACAAAGTGGGTTCCCTAAATGATGACGGAATCTGTGAAGGAGCAGAAGGTGGTTGCTACCCAAAAGCTTCTGGAGCTGCTCAACACAGCACTATTCTAAGCAGGATTGTTTTGTTTCTGCTTCAATGATGCCACCTAGACTCCTTGTTGCTTCCTTCACTTGGGATAGAATGCTCTATAGAGAAAGTGATGGCCAGGATTGGTATGTACTGACCCTGAATCCTGCAACTAGAGTGGGGCCAGGCCTGGTGGGGGCCCCAGGCAGTGCTTTGTAACCCTCACTCTCCAATCAACATTTGCTCATTTCTAACTACCTTTTATATACATTAGAAATTAAACTAAGCACAAAGAATTATTAAAGGCTGAAAAGTTATGTGAATTTTGACATCATTCTAAGGTCTTTTTTTTATTTTTTCCAAAATCCATGAATTTGTTTTTTTTGTCCAAGATCCATGCGAAGTTTCAGAAAAAAAAAACTATATAAAATTCACTATTTTTCTTTTTAAACATAACATTAAGTGTGTTAAAATTATTCAACTTTTTAACAAGAGAAATCTCAAGTTGATGTTAAAAATTGCCACAAACATTGTTTTATTTGAGAGACAATGATCTATTATGACATGTCTTTAATTTGTATTTAGATACATTGTATCTATTTTAAATTTTTCTAGTTGAATTGTTCATCTATATTGCATATGATCCATTATCGTACATAATTAGGTTACAATAAAATTTGTATTTTATATGAATACTAAATCATGAAAATTGTGATGAAGTAGAGCCGGGCGATTCATATCATAGGTTGGTTGGGTGGGGGACTATATCATAGATTCAAGGTTGGGGGGGGTACAAGACCCTTGCCCTATTGATGGTCACTGTGCTTGATGACCAGAAGGGAGTCCTACTTTGAACAATAATACTTTCACATTTTTCTCTTAAGTGAACCCATTTTTAAACGTGAAGCAACATTCTTTGAGCTAGGCTACATCTGAAGATGGGTGATGTGCTTTTGCAACATGACAGTGGAAAGTCACACAGCAGTAATCATGATTCATGGCTGGACAACATTGCCTCCACCTCTCTGCAATCTTAATAACCATGTGCTTTCATCCATTTAGGTCATAACAGCAGTTATCTTAGGCAAAAGAGGCAACTTCTGTATAGCTAGGGAAGCAGCCAAGTACCTTCTTTAAAGCAGATATAAATGCCCTCATTCACAGGTGGGGAGACACTGATAGAATTATGGATAGGTGGTAATATATTCTTTACTGGAAACATTGGAATAAAATAGACTGACTCAAGGGGATAAAATAAATAATATATATTTATTTTCTTTAGATTGAGACCTTCAATATTCAGTGTCACAAAAATATTCAATTATAAAGCAAATATTGGTAGTAGTTTGGAGAAAGTTTGTTAGTGGTAGTTTTGAAGTCATACCATGCTAGGGGTAGTAGTAATATTAGAAATAGGTCAGTGTCCATCTACTTTTTTATTGGCCCTAAGAAGGGCACAAATATTATTAGCAGATGACCTCTTAACTACTTCTTTATGCATCACATATGGCTGCTTTCTCCATGGTAGGATCTTTTGTTCATCTCTCTCGCCGTCTCTTCTGCTTCTAGTTCAGAGATGTCAGCTTTTGACCAGGCTCCAAAACTCTGGTGGGAACTTTGGTTTTTCAGCTAACGTCAAGTCTCTTTGTGTTAACTTGTTCTTGATTGGCCAAAATTATTGTATTTTTCTATGTGCCCTTTTTTTTTTTTTTTTTTTTTTCATATTTTTATGATAGAAGTTAAGCATGGAGCCTCAACAATTCTTAGTATTTTTCAGTCACAAATAAATAGGCTCTGTTCCTACAAACTTCCAGTGTTTTTCAGCCAGGTTCAGTCTTTTCTTTCTCTTTTTATTTGTTGGTTGTCTTGTAAGTTGAGAGAAGTATAGAAAGAGAAGTTGAGAAAGATGAAGGTTTTTAAAGAAAGCACAAATGCCTTATTTTAATTTTAATTTTTTTTTTTTTTTATTTTTGTTTATATATTTTATTTTTATTGGGATTCACTACAGAATCTTAAGACTTTTTGTTCATCTTTTTTAATGCATTGTGGGTTTCTACTCTTAAGTCTGTAATTAAGGAACAACAGGTATTAATTTTTGATCAGCTCTAATATTGATTAATCATTATATAATCAAAGAAAATAAGCCAATTAAGAGAAGTAGCACACATGATAAGCACAAGATTTAACTGCTAAGCCAGCTTCATATGTGAGTACTACAGAAGTGCCTCTAATTAGAAAAGGCTAACATAATTTACCAATGATTTTCTCTTTTGAACCTCTTATTTCAACCTTTAGGTCAAGCAATGTCAGAATATGTCAACTTCATAGAGAAAATATCAACACAAGAAAGGCTTCATTTAGGATAAACCAATGAAGAACAATGAAATCCAATGGTTTCTATATAGTATTTCTTGGATGTTCCCAGATTTGACAAGCACCTGAGGAAGGCCAAAGGACCTCGATTGATTGATGGATTTGTTTTTTTTTTTTCATTTCTTTTCTTAGATTTTCCTCAATGTAATGTGTGTATTTAATTTAACAAGACTGACAAGGGACTTTTAAGCAAAATTTTCTTATGTTTTTCTTTGAAACATACACGTGTCTTCTTAAAGTGTAAACTCTTAGCCATTTTCAAGAATGATGGAAGTCAGGAACATATTTACTTTTAGCAATTTTTATATCATCTACGATGGTACTTACACAAAATTTATTATAGCAATATCACAAAAAATAGTCTTAAAATTACAAAAGAATTTAGAACCAACAAACTTTTGTACAATCATTATATTCATTAAGTTCAGAAAAAGGTACTTGCATAAATACAAGAATAACATAAAAATCTCATTGAGCTGTCTTGCTGCTGAAACATGTATTAAAGCAGAGTTGCTGCCCAAAAATACAGCTCACTCTCATATATATACACACACACACACACACACACACACAATAAAAAGAACCTTGAAATATTGGAGGCCGTCTAAATTAAAACATACTCAACAAAATTTCATTTCCAACTAGTCACAATATATTACAATGCATCTAAACACATCATTCTGTGGCTAAAATTTCTTTCTCTCCCTTGGTCATGTATGACGTCATAGAACTGCATTATGAATTTATGACTTGCATCTGCTATTCCGTGACCATTATTGTTACATAGCAGACTTCTATGTAAACATAACAGAATATCATCTTTGATGGTGAACATCTCTGTTGTAATGTCTATATAACTACTCTGATGATGGCTCATGTGAGCTGAAAGCTTAGATTGAGGAACAGCATAATAAAAAAAAAAATATCCAAATGTTGGACAGTTTTTTTGTTTTTTCTCCCAAAATTAAAGCAACTATACAAAGTTTAGAACAGCTCATGATTACACATAATAGACATACATTGTCTGTTATATTTAACAAGATATGTTTGAATATGTGTATGTGTTTGGTAACCTATCTTGTCACTGAAACTGTTATATATTTCTCATCAGTACCTGGGTAAAAATTTGGAATTTTGAAATTGTTTTTAGACCATCTTCAACATGAAAATTGGGCTTGTCATACTCCATTTCACACACACACACACACATATATATATATATATATATATATATATATATATATATATATATATATAATCCAAATAAATATGTACTGATATATAATCTAGCCTTGGGTATAAGGCTAAAAGAAGATTGGAGGTTTTGAAGAGTGTGAAACCATCTATTATTTGCTATTGTTCCCAGGTCCACCCTGATCCCGGGTGGTAGCACCTGTTAGGGCCCCAGCTATGGACAAATAGTGAACCCCCTATAAAAAACCAAAACAGTATGAAAGCATAAAAATGCATTTTTTTAGAAAGATTGCAACAATATTTATTTAGAGCAAAATGACCAACAATACATTTTATAGCAAAATGACCAACAATACATTTTATAGCAAAATGACCAACAATACATTTTATAGCAAAATGACCAACAATACATTTTATCTGTAATATGCAATTACATTCAAAATATATTTACTTGAAGCCAATATTTAGATTTCAACATTAAATAAGCCACAGAGATTGATATGTCACTAAACGGAATCAGCCAAACAACCAACATCTTTTTATTTCTTAAAGAAATCAAACTGTATTGCAAAACATAACTTCAACAAAACTACAACAGAAAACATACATACACCACCTCTAGTAATTATATCTACACTAACATGTATATGCACAAAAGCTGAGTAACATCTACCATGTATTCAATTGTGGAAGCAGAATAACATATTTTTATTACTTTAAAGCTCCCAAGAAAATTAAATTTTGGCATTAAATGGCCCATAACATGTTGGTATGTTATTAAACAAACAAAACCAACAAAATACTGATATATATACTAAAATATGGGTAAATATATATATATATAAATGTTTAAATACCAGAACAATGTTAGAAAAATCAATGAGAAAGTAGGAATTTTTTTTTTCTCATGTGATGTGTTTTGTCTTAATAACAAAAGTGATAAAAACAAAGAAAAATAAACTAAATAAAACTGGTTAGACACCAGATGCTGAAACACAAAAAAAAAGAAATTAAATTTAAAAGTTGAAAATTTTAGTGTCCTCTTTTCTTTGTGTGTCATCACATCAACGTAAACGTCATTTTAGTCTGAAGTCCTAAAGGAAAAAAAAGTTTTTCCACTTTGTCATTGACTTTCCTAAGACTAAAATATATAAATGAGAACCAACTGAAACAATAAGAAGAGATCAGAACAAATAGATTCTTAGTTAAATATAAACTTGAATAGGTAAACCTGAAGCTGATAGCTTACGTAGAACATAAATGTGGTATTTGTCATGAGTTAAAGGTTACTGTGACATTCCATCCATAGTAATATCAACACCATAAGGCTTTATCTTTATTATTTAAATGCTTTTCATATTTTATACGAGTGACAAGTTGCAGTGAAGAGGTTTACGAGTTAGATAAACAAAAACAAATACATGAAAAACATGTCTCAAAAAGCCAAAACACAAAATGGCAACATTCTCAGGGCAAACAGCCAAGGATTTTTTCCCCAGCAATTCTCAGATGAAGAATTTAGTTGACATAATTACTGAAAAAGATGAGAGGGAAATGCAGTTTGTCATTTAAGCCCAACAGGAATTTCTGTAGCTGCTTGTAATCACTTATTACAATAGCTAATACTTTATTCTTTTTTCTAATTTCTCATTAGATCAAGCATTATCAGCTATTATTAATTTTTCAGTAGTAATTACTTTCATCTTCATTTGTTCTATTATATAAAGTCGAATTACCCATGCCTTGTTGCATGTCCCACATTTTTTTTGGGGGAAGAAAATGATGATTGATTTTAAATCATTGTTATAATTTGTGGAGAAAAATGGTGCATTTCAATATTACTCAATGATCTTGCCAATGTGACCTCCATCTTCTGGTTTTCTCCTTCTATATTTTGGATCGAAGTCATTCTCTTGTTTAATTTAGATCAAAGGGAAAAAAAATTTTCGGTGGAGGGGTTTGTGCCACTTCAGGACCCCTCCCCTTTGATCCAAGTACCCCATGTCATTCCTTTGTTCAAATTTAAATTTAATTTATATCAAAGGGGGAAAAAATTTTCAGTGGGTGGGTGCCCCTCGGGGACCTGCTTTGATCAAAAAGAAATATACTTATCCAAGTACTCTGGGTAATGTAGTTTCAGAATATATATTGTTAATCTCCAAAATCCTAGAAGTTTGATAACAGACAGAGGCTACAAATTTATATATATAGATTATTGACTATTCCATAGCAAATGTTCAGCTGAGCTACATTCCTTAGTTCCTCTAGTTCAAACCATCACAGATAAGATCCACCATACTACATAAGTGGGGTCAATACATCCTCATTCCTGCTTTATTGCATTGGTAAGGAGGAAGTTCCAGTTAGTCCCAATGCTTCTTCTAGTGTACTGATATTTTGTGGAACTGACTTCCAAGAGTATGCTTCCATAACTATTACAATCTTAACCTCTTCAAGTGTTGGATCAACTGTTACGTATCCTTATAATATGCAATTCTTACTTCATCTCTTTATGCGTTTACAACCTCATTCAGTAACCCCCCCTGAGTTGAATGGTGCTTGGGTCTAGTATTTTGTGAACAACAGTATTTTAAAATATTTACTTTCATTTTCATTTATTATTTTATTGCTACTTTACTCTGCATATTGATCAATGTAAGTGAATCAGCAATACGTAATCAGAAATAAACTTTTGCCTATCTTGCCTCAGATAAATCTGGTGAGTTTTGAGGAGCATGGAACCACCTCTTAATTGCTGGTGTTCCCAAGTCCACCCTGACCTTGGGTGGAAGTACCTGTTAGGGTCTCAACTATAGGCAAATAGTTAACCTCCAAAACTGGGGTCAAAATGTGTGTTTTTTCAAAAAATAGGTTTTAATACCAGCAATACATTTTTGCAAAAAGATTATTACCAGCAATGGATTTCTAAAGGAAAAGATTATTACCAGCAATACATTATTACCAGTACATTTTTTTAAAGAGAAAAATGTTACCAGCAATACATTTAAAAAAAAAAAAAATTCCCTGCAATACATTTTTACCAGTACATTTTTTAAAGAGAAAAATGTTACCAGCAATACATTTAAGAAAAAAAAATATTACCAGCAATACATTTAAAAAAAATAAAAAAAAATACTACCAGCAATAAAAATTGTCAGCATGAGGTGTTGATATGCCGTAAGACAAAACAAACCAAACCGTCTTTCATTCATGATAGCCCCTTGCATATTAGTGGCATTATCACTTTACTTCAGGTGAATTGATTAAAAAAAATCTGTTAAACCAGATATTTAAACTTCTGTTCTTGTTTGATTTTGACATCTCCAATTCATAGTTCAGATCTTGAATTGTTCCTTGTGCTAACATTCAAATATTCTGTCCTCTTACAATTGATAATCCTTTCTTCCTTTTGTGATTTACAGTGGCCGTTAATAATTAAGTATAACTCAAGACTTCAATGTTTAAATAAAACAGTATTTAATTACAATTGCAAATAAATAGTTAACAAGAACAAAGAAGTAAAAGTCAACCAAAGATAATTAACCATTTCAATGAATACCTTGTTAGTAGCACAGTTTGGCTTAACATCTAGTAAATCCTAAATCAAAATCATTGACTCACAATAATTCACACTAATTCAACTGGATAGTTCCACTCAATACTCACTGCAGTCAGTAGCCTGACACCGCTATTTATACACCTGGTAGAAACAATCATAAGTCCAGAGTGTCATGCTTGAACCTTGGTGTGGGTAGTTACTCATTTTCTTCCTATATGATACTTCCCACTTTCCTTTTCTAGAAGTTTCTGCTGTTTTTTTTGGGGGGGGTTGTATATCTTATATTGTGCCCACTGATAATAAATCCTTGTTGGACTTCTAGTTGTCTTAGGAGTACCTCACTGTAATGGTTTGACACATCCAGTGAGAAGACACATCTTTGTCTTACACCCTTTTCTATTTTTGGAAGAGTTATTATATAGTGGAAAAAAAGTAAAATCCTCAAAACCTGACATAGATGGATAGCAATAGAATGTGAAGTTTAACTCTGGAATTCTAATTACCATTTGATGTTTGGGGAATTTTCTTGTGACACTCATTTCTCAAACTTAGGATCAAATTAACATTAAGCATTGCAGCACCTTTTATACACTGTAAAACAAGAACAGCCATGCTATTCCTGAGAAAATAAATGTTTTCTTCATTTGCAGTTACACCCATGGCATCTATCCATTTCACTTACACATCGTAAAAAGGGGCTTGTAATTTGCTCCTTGTATAATTAGGGAAATTAGAGGAAACAATTTGTCTTTTTCGTACTAACCAGATTTTGGTATCCTCATTATTACTAAATGACTTGCCAGCCTGCCTACCATTTGGTAGGCCACTAGTTGTCAAATTAACATAACCATGAACTCATAAGTAGACATATCATTCATGATATCATAGGTAGGAGTAACATTGGTAATAGTTTGGATGAGCTTTTCACCTTAGTACCTGGATTTTATGAATTTAAGCGCAATGTTAGACTGGTGACAAGGTCTCATCAATTTACAGGTGAAATGGCTAGATATAACTATAAGTTCTATGCTAACAGTTTCTTTTCTCACACTTTTCACTTGTGAAACTCTCTTCTGGCTTCATGCTTTCCAATCAAGTTTGATCTTCAAAACTTTAAATGCAATGTCAATTACTATCTGCTGTCCTTCTGATTGCTCTTCTTTTATTCCAGCTCATTAATAATGTTTCTGTTTTCTAATTCTTCCACACCCAGTAAACCCCTTGAGTCTTAGTGGCTTTTAATGCCTTGCTTGGGGTAAACATGCTTTAAAAAAAAACGAATCCAATCATTAATTCACTCTCATGTCTAGTGACACAGAAAATGGAACCACAGTTGTGAAAGGTCTTGAAGAGATTAAAAAAAAAAAAAAGTCACATATTTATTGTACATATATTGTTAGTTAAAAAACACAGCTACTCATTACTTAAGAACTTACCATTTTTAACAACCTCCTAGACATAATACCATCTATAAAATCTCATAAAATAGAAAATTAGAAAAATTTCAACTAGTTGGTATTTTAGGATGTATGAAAACTTTGGGCATGATTTTCTCATGTATCAAAATAAATAAGATTATCTGTCTATATCTCTGAGATGAGGTATTATTATTTGGACTGCTATCCTCATCTTCATTGCCATATTCACAGGGTTTCAGTTGCTGTACACTTTGGCCTTATTCAGGTGATTGGAATATCTGTCTATATCTCTGAGATGAGGTATTATGATTATTTGGACTGCTATCCTCATCTTCATTGCCATATTCACAGGGTTTCAGTTGTTGTACACTCCAGCCTTATTCAGGTGATTGGAATATCTGTCTATATCTCTGACATAAGGTATTATGATTACTTGCATTATTTATATTATTCAGACTGTTATCCTCATCTTCACTGCCATATTCACAATGTTGTACGCTCTGGCCTTCTTTAATCACCTGAAGAAGGCTTTAGCGTACAATGGCCGAAACATTGTGAATATGGCAATGAAGATGAGGATAAGTCTGAATAAGGTAAATAATGCAGGTAAGTAAGATTAATAAAGTGAAAAATAAATACAATTTTATTTGTCCTATATTTACATGATGCAAACCAAATTAATATAAAGAATATTGAGATCTGATTTTTGAATTTGTTTATTACATTGACCTTTTCAGTACTTTAATAATGTTTAGAAATAAAACAGAAAGTATACAACATCCGGTATAGTGCTTGTGTTAATATAAGTTTGGTTACTGATGTCAAACCTAAGTAGGGACATTCTGGTTCATGCTTGAATGCAAGAATATATATATATATATATATATATATATATATATATAGCATAATGAGAAGCTACATATACTTTGATATGTATATATAGAAAAAGTTGCAAATTAAAAAAAAATGTTTTTTTTATGATAGTATTTATATATATATATATATATATATATATATATATATATATATATATATATATATATATATATATTTGATATTTCAGATTGACCTCAATCTTTCTTCAGAAATAAATGTTTGTAAAAAAAAACATTTATTTTTGAAGAAAATCTGAAATATCAAATATATATATATATATATATAAACAAATACTATCATAAAAAACATTATTTTTTTAATTTGCAACTTTTTCTAATATATATAATCCTCCAAATAATAAGCACCCACCCTCACCTTTATTAATAATAAACTAATCCAACCACATCATCTAAATACCAATATTTTCAAATTTTGTAAAATCTATTTTTAAGAAGAAAAATATTGTTAAATATTTCTGGACTAATCTCTCAAATTTGCAGTAAACAATAAGGATATGGTTTGCTTTTTGAATGCTTGAATAGTGTTTGAAATAACGTCATTGGTTAATAAATGACAGCATGTAAATTTGAATTTCAAGCTCAAGCAGAGTATATTTCTGCACAAAATTGAGGTGATTTCTGTGAGACGATGTTAACACAGAATTGAGATTTTTAGTGACATTACTTAAATTTATTGTTCTACAATTTTAAGTAGGGTTCCACACACACACATATCTCCAAATGGGAGAAAGAACAGATGGAGTCAAAATCCACTGTTTGTAGCATTTACTTTTTGAAAAAAGTACTCAATATAAAGTAGAACAATATATTATTATTATTATTATTATTATATTTTATTATAAGAGATTGTATCCTCCAATGAATGGTAGGGTGGATCAGGTCAGTTTCATTCTCTAAAGTCACCAGAAGCCATTGCATAAAGATTTAGTTTGTAGTTTTTATGAGCTGTATTGTAACTAAAAAAAAAAAAAAAAATTCTCAAAGGTAAATTGATATTTCAAGATAATTTGGTCAAAAAATATGATGGGATATAGAGGGCTGAACTCATAAGTTAAAGCGTTTGTGTAGTAATTTCAAAATGTTTTTATTATAATCTCTCTTTTAATATATATATATATATATATTATAGTGACCTCTCTAGGTTAGAGGCTGTGTACTTCCCACCTCTTACTGTACTGAAAAAATCCAAAAGAACACAGGTCATTACATCTGGCTGCAGGAGATGTTGGAACATTGTCTGTGTTGACAGCTGTTTTCAGGGCTCCATTTTGGTTTCTCTATCTGGATTCACTTCCCTAGCCTTTTCCATATTTGGATATGACCACAAGACTGTGGAGGTTTAAAATCAGTTTTCTTTCCCCTAGATGAACTGCCTTCCAGGGATGATGAGCTTCATCTACCCAAAACAGATGGTTATAAGGCACCAGTGGTCCGTCTTTGTCACTTCTTCAGCCTGGAACAGGACGTAGTTGTCTAATGTTATATCAGACATATGCCATATATATATATATATATATATATATATATATATATATATATATATATATATAGAGAGAGAGAGAGAGGTTAATATGCAGGTTTAATGTTATAAAACTTCTTCCCTTTAAGACAAATACTTTCCACCCTCCCCTGTCTTGTGCCTTTCGTCTGACTGAATGGATAAATTCTGTATTAGTTTTTTAACCTGATTGTTTTTTTGTTTTGTTTTTTAAATTTTTTTTTTAAGCTTTCACAGTAAAATTTCTATTTCTGACATGAACTCTGTCCATACTAAGGTTGATAAGACAGGCAACTTATATTTTCATCTGACAAAATAAACTTATTCTCCATATAAGTTGGTTTGGGATTTTATTATTTACTATGTGTGTGTGTATATATATATATATATATATATATATATATATATATATATATATATATATATATATATATATAGTCAAACTTAGTGAGCCAGATAAACCTACCCAGGTTTCACCTAAGCGGATCGTCAGGGAAACACACACATATATATATATATATATATATATATATATATATATATATATATACCTCCATATCCATATATAATGTGTCCATACTGCAGACAGTAAGATATGCTTTATGCTAATCAAATGTCTGAACCCCAGCAGGTTTACTGAAAGCCAAAATGGTGAAACTAGAAAGAGAAATAAAACTTAAAACTAATTTAGTTCAAATAAGGAAATAAATAAAAAAGAAAGGGAAATAGAAAATGGTAAATGAAGCTGAAGGCTAACTCAAAACTGTGATTCTAAATGGATGAAGTAGGTAGCAAATAGTTTACATAGAGAAATATGTTTTACAGTGAAAAGCCTAAAAAAAGAAGAAAGTTACGTGAAGTAAGATGGGTGCCGATCATAATGCCGAAATCTTGAAATTTCAAGTCCCAAATTTATAAAATTCTGAATAACCAGAATCTTGAAAGTCTTTGGAAGAAAGTGAAAAAGAAAAATTTTGGAAATACCTTTATTTGTAAACACTTACAAAATAGCATTTATACATTTGAAACATTCAAAATTCTTTTAAAAATATAAAACCAGAATATGGCATAAACGATGGGAAGATTTAGTGGGCAATGCTCATGTCGCTGTTTATCACATTAATGGAGAGTCTCGAAAAGAACAGCAGAATGTAGAAAATGAATGCGAACGCATTCTCCAAGGAGTCTTGTCCCCAAAGGAAAAAAGCATTTGATCAAAATGAAAGCCTTATAAATATCATTAACTATCCTGAAAACTGACCAGATCTTATGGACTATTTTAGGGCTCTTACTCATAATCTTTCATTATAAATTATTCATATATTCTGGTTTTATATTTTTAATGAATTCTGAATGTTTCAAATGTATAAACTTTATTTAAATGGTATTTTGTAAATATAAATATATTTACAAATTTTTTTTTTTTTAATTTCTCCCAAAGACTATTTTTTTGAGATTCTGATCTTTCAGTATTTTGATGCATTCAGGATTTTAAATTTCATGATTGCAAAACCCAGTATGACACAGCGTGAGAACAGTCAACACATGGTAGAATGTGTTCTACATGAGGAAGTGCAGCAGTAAAAATCAATGCATACAAAGTGGTTACGTTAAATAAATGTTCAAATAAAATATTAAAGTAGGCCAATGCAGAAAGAAAAAAAGAAATTATATCATTTGTGGTTAGAAGTTAGGATAAACAATTGAAAATGTGCACTCTGACCCTATCATTTATTGTTCTGGTTTCAGTAATTACGATGGGCAGTGGTCAAAAAAATATGGTGACTATTCTAAAATCTACCTACATAAAAAAGGAAAAAAAAAAAACAAGAAGTGATGTACTCTGGTAACAGAACAAATATATATATATATATATATATATATATATATATATTTATATATATATATAGTTTTTTAAAATATTTATATTTATAGGATAAAGTGGTCAATATCAGAGATAGTGTATGTAAATATAAATATAAAAATGAACATTGAAGTCAACACTCAGAGGCAACAGGCTGTTTCATGCTAGACACAATCATCAGGCAGCCTGATGATTGCATGTAACATGAAACAGCCTGTCAAACTGAGTGTTGACTTAAATTTTTTTTTCACACATAATATATTTTTATATATATATATATATATATATATATATATATATATATATATATATATTAAAAATTTTTATAAGAGATTATGTTGAAATCACTTATTTTTATATCACTTTTATCATAATCTCTTATAATAAAAATAATAATAGTATATTGCTTTACTTTGTATTGAGCACTTTTGTAAAAGTAAATGCTACAAACTGGAATTTTACTCAATCTGTTTTGTCTTATTTACCTATATTATATATATGAATGGATATTGAGGTCAATGCAGTCTGTTTCATGCATGAATGCAATCTTCAGGATGTGTATTCTGCTTCAACTTGATTATATATGCTGATCAATGCTGCATAAGGTCTATTGTATTATTAGGTGAACTGTAACAATTATGTTTCAAATTATTCTAAAGTCTATGGAGCAGAAATAATTGTTAATCAGAATGTGGTTATTTGTAGCTATTTTATAGATTACTTAATTATTTGTTGATTCTTATTACATTTATTTGTGTTTGTGTCTATTCATAGTTTATTTGTTTATTATATAATTTGTGTATTTAATATTTTTGTTTATTTTTATTCTATTTTTGTTTTTTTTGGAGAGGGGGTAAATATCTTACATGTTTAAAGTACTGGCTTTATGGTGGCATTTTAAGTAATGTATTAAAAATTTGTTTTTATGTCTGCATTTTGAAATGACTTCTGATCGTTTTAGTAATTTGTGTTCAACTGGGAAGGTAATTATAGCTATTTTCTCCTCAAGAGAGTTTACAGTTTTTGATTTATTATATTTGTATATTTTATTTATATATAGTACTTAGTTGAAAGTGCTCAATATCAGTGATAGGGCTAACATATTCAGTTGTATGGCTATTATCAGGTCATCCCATAAGTTCTGTCCAAAATTTACCTTTTTTTTTATTTAAAATGAATGAAATTTAAAGAGTATTTTATAATTTCTAATGGAGCTGAACATTATTTTTATGTTTAGATGCATTTAAACTGATCAAATTTTATTTCAGAGAACAATAAAATTATATTTTGTTTGATTAAAACCCTACTAACATGGAAGTACCCAAGAATCATTTGAGGCACATAATGCTTTGAGTTCAAGAAAGGAAATTCAGCAGCCGAAGCGGCTAGAAACATTCACTCAGTTTATGGAGAGGAATGTGTGAATGAAAGAACTTGCAGAAGATGGTTTGCAAAATTCAGAGGTGGAGATTTCACGCTTGAAGATGAAGATCGAACCGGACGTCCAGTTGAGTTTGATGAAAAGCTTCTTCTATATATATATATATATATATATATATATATATATATACACACACACTACTATTATTATAGTGGAGCAGTCAATTTTATTTAGGAAGGATAAAAAAAATAGTTATATATATATATCAGTGAATACTCAATGCTATACTCAATCCTCAGGCCTGATAATTGTGTCTTGCATGAAACAGCCTGTCACCTCTGAGTGTTGACTTCAATGTTCACTTTTATATTTACATGCTCACTATTTCTGATATTGAGCACTTTATCCCATAATTATAGCACACCTTAAAACTATATTTCTTCACATATATAGCTAAAACTTGAAAGAGGAATTATTTTACCTATAATAATTGCGACAAGAAATACATCAGAGAAGCCTCAAGGGATCTTTTACAAAGTAACACACTAAATGCATTAGTTACTCAGCACACTTTGGATTTAAAAATGCTACTCTGATTAATAGAGAAAACAATTTACTAAAATGAAAATGTTCAGAAAATCCTTAATTGATAAATCATCCACCATAAATTTCTATCCAGGTTCTCACAACATTTCACCTTTCTTGACGGATCTTTTATTAACACAATGTGGCAGATTTAATAACAAATGTGATGAAAACAAGGAAAAAGAATCAAAATGAAACTGATTAGACTATTAAGACCCAAAACCCATATTAAAAGAAATTATCTAAAATTCCTAACATTGCTTTTTTATTCACATGAAGCATTTACTAGATTATCAAAATATGCGAACCAACTATAATGAAATCCTTATTTACCATTTTATAAAATTTGAACCAATTGCTAATTAGTTGATATTTTGCCAACTATTCCAATAAATAATATAGTAAATAAATAGTGTTTATTATTTTTGTTGTAAATTCTCAACAAAATACTGTATAAATTCTCTTTCGTATGTTTAGGTTTTATTACAAGTCTAATCATCATTTTATAACACAATACACATTGCCAAAGAGTGAATGCAGTTAAAATATGTCATAACTCATTCCGAGCAGTTATAATATTATATCTTGCTCATGCTATTCACTGTGACATCATTAGAATTTGCTCTGACTCCAATAGACTTCTCCTGACTCACTTTCAGCTCTTTATTTAAAGTGTCTTGCCTAGTTCATTTGTGTTACCAGGGGTGTTTTATTTACTCCACAACATCTCCCTTTTTGAGATTTTTTTCACTAGTAAATATTTTATTTTGTCAGAGATACCTCCTCCTTAATTCCCAAATTGTCACTAGGGGTCATTTTCCCTCTACTATAAATACAGGGCAACCTCTTGCCTCGTTCTCTTTCCTTCAGCCCTCATGCCACATCCCACCTTGTGTGGAGGTGAGGTAAATCCTCTTTCTCATTTCAGCAACTGCAATGTAAGCTCTCTTAGAAATTTGTGTCTTTCCATTTGTGGAAGTTACCGTGAATATTATATGTATGAACACTAACCAAAGAACAAACACCAATGTTACACACACAAATGTTCCTGTCCATTGTAAAATTGTTTTGTTTAATACATATATTTGTTATATTGGATTGTTTATCTTCTTTTATCTTTGGTTGAACACATCTAGAGTCCGCCATTTTTCTTGTCGCTAGACCTTCTTCTAGCAGGAAAGATAAACCCACATGTTTTCTTTTCATCTTCACCTCTGGGTCCTCTACAATTTCATAGTATTTTTTTCTTTTTTTAATTTGTTTCAATCTTTTTTTTTTTATCTTGAATGGCCACACCCCTAGATTTTTTGGCATTAATGCCAGTGTTCCACAGGGTTCTGTTGGCAATCTTGCATCTTCGAGCCTGCAAAAAAAAGGAGTGTCAAAAAGATGCTTTTTCCCTTGACACCACTATTATTTTACCTCCATTCACTCTCTGGCAATGTTTATTGTTTTAAAAAGCGATGATTAGAATTGGAATAAAACCTAAACGCATGTTGAAAGTAAATTTATACATTATTTTTGTTAAGAATTTTTAAAAAATTATAAATAATTAAACTAATACAATCATATTAAAATTAATGCAATGCAATATTTATCATTTACCAATTTATAAAGAAATATGAAAATGATTTTTATTCATAAATTTATAAACATTTACTAAATTATAAAATGGTAAATAACAAGGATTTCCTTATAGTTGATTTACATATTTTAATAAAGTTCAACTTGATTGGCAGTTATCTGATATTTTTTCAACCATTCCAATAAGCAATGTAATAGTGTTTATTTTTGTTGTCAATTCTCAAGAACAAAGAAAATGTATAAATTCACTTTCATATATTTAGGTTTTATTACAATTCTAATCATCGCTTCTTAAAACCATAAACATTGCTGAAGAATGAAGCAAGTTGAAATAATAGCAGTGTCATAGGGGGAAAAAAACCATCTGTTTTGATACTACGTTTTCTTGCAGGCACATTTATCCATGTTTGCCCAAATGCTAATCTTGCCAAGGTATATTAATGGAACAGTTGTTCATTTTATTTCAAATGCTAATAATTTAAAGATGCTATTTTGCATCCTAA
This sequence comes from Acanthosepion pharaonis, assembly GCA_903632075.3. NCBI lineage: Eukaryota > Metazoa > Mollusca > Cephalopoda > Sepiida > Sepiidae > Acanthosepion > Acanthosepion pharaonis. Next base: position 286,027 of record CAHIKZ030001622.1, on the reverse strand, counting down.
TTTAAATCTGCTGTTTACAACTTTTTTGACCAACAGGATGAAAACTTCTTCATCAATGGAATCTAGGCACTGCAACATTGGTGCCGAAGATTGCAAGGAGGGTTATGATGAAAAATAAACCATATTTGATCACATTCTATGAGAGTATATGGGTCAGCCTACTTCTCAGCCAGTCTTCGTAATTGTAGAAGATAGCCTCTTTGCTTGGCGTGTCAGGTCCTGTTGAAAAATCGTGACAGGCATTAAAAGAGAAATGGATTATTCCAAAAATTCCTATATCGCAGGCAGATGTACAACAGAAAAAAAAAAAAAAAAAACTAAGAATTCAAACCAGCATGAATTTATAAAATCAGAAGTCTCGAGCGAACAAGAAGTAAGTCTCATATGCAAATTTTAGTTGCGCCCGACACACGTGCGTACTAACAAGACTAAGAGAATAAGAGGTCACTCGCAACAGCTCAATTGGTAGCCAGGAGGGCTGGACAAAAGCAAGCATTTTAATCTATTTCAGTCATCGCAAATGATGGGTGGACTGAATTACTCACACTATGGTTATGACTTTTGTATAGAGTTAAAACACAGCACAGTAAAGGAGCTTGAGAGCAAGATCTGGTAATTTGCAGTGAGGCATGATGGGATTGATCAACCATGAACACAGCAAAGCTTAGAAAATGTTTTCTACATGAACTTTGGAAAGGAGAAACATTTTGTAACTTTCTATAGATTTTTTACCTTTCAGCTGAATAATGTATTCCATTGTAAAAGAAAAATTTCTGTACTTGAGATATATTGAACTTGGTGGAACCAGTCAGCAAAAATGTTACAGGCGACAAAACAAGGCTTTACTTAAGAAAAAATATTAAATTTTGTCATTAAATGACCCAATAGGTTGATATTCTTTAAAGCAAATAAATTAGTTGCATTGAATTTTCAACTGGAGGATGGATGTTGTCATGCAGAAAAAATACCAGTCATCTTTCTTATTCAGAAAAAAAATTGATTTTGCTTTACTCTATATCATTCAAACTGTAGGATTATCCCATTTGTCTACCAAAGAACTTCTGCTAATAATCAGAAGATGGCATTACCAAAAGCAGTATATAAGAAAAGAGTACAAAATTCTCTTACAAACATAAATCCTAATGTGTTCAAATTTATCACTGCAGGGACCCAAAAGCCAACCTAGCAACTGTCCTTTTAATTACCGTCTGCAAAATAAAAACAAACCCTTTGGTGGCTACTGAATGCTTCTCGGCTATTTCCACCACCTGTCGCAAACCAAATGCTGTTCTTCTTTACTACAACTTTATCCAAACTTTATACAAAATATATATTTCAGATCTTCGATTTAGCAGTACTTTTTAAATTCCGAATAAAAAGATTTTTTTTCAGATTTTTTATCATTATGGGATGGCAAATAATAAATCCTTTACAAAAGGTAAATAATTTTTTATCTTGTAAAAAAATAAACATTGCCAAAGAATTGAACATAGTTAAAATAATACTGGTGTCAGTGGAAAAATTCTCCTTTTGAAACACTTTCTTTGGGGGGGGGGGCATGTTTGCCAAAATTTCACTTTATAACATTGGACAACATTGCCTACAAACTCACTGAGGTTAACATCTTGAGTATTTTTATTCTTGAAATGCATAAGATCAATGAAAATTGTCAATTTTGATACTATTTTAAAAATATTCCATGCCAAAATTACATTGTACTTTATCCATATTTGTATTATATTATTCAATATTGAGATTTGTCTGATTTAATATTCAAGATAGTGCAGTGGTATAAACAGTAAAATTGTATATATTTTGCATAAAAATAAAACCAATTGGACAACAGAGGAGCGTTCGGTTAGCGGTCGATTTTACTGTCTTTAAACTACAATCTTCTATGATTTACAGACAGTAAAATCAACCACTGTGGCCCAATCGATTAAAGACACATCAGGCTATATGATGGTTTCATATAGGATACAGGTTCGATTCCTGTTGGAGGATGAATATTTTCTATGAAAATTTCTTGGACATTCAGTCCAGTAAATGTTGTTTAATATGGTTTATTATAAACAGAGCACTTACTTAAATATTTGTATCTATAAAAAGAATGTATAAACAAAAATGACTTAAAATAATTGTTGGACTTTGTCCATTTCGTAACATATGATGTATTATGTACATTATTCAACATTCTAACAACCTGAAGAAGGCCGGAGTGTACAACAGCCAAAATGTTGTAATAAATATGGCGACAAAGATGAGGACAAGAGTCCGAATAATGTACATAATGATACTGTTGAGACATCTTTTTCATCTCTAAAAAAAATTATTTATGCTTAAAAACACATTGGATCTAAAGAGTAGGTTTTGGATCTAAAGAGTAGGTTTTATTGAACATCTCATGAAGTAAATAACATGAAAACACATTGGATCTAAAGAGTAGGTTTTATTGAATGTTTCATTAATTTCTAAATATAAAAACACACTGTCAAATCAAAAGAATTTTAGTATGAATTGTTCACTTTGTGAAGTATGAATATTGCAATAATGAAAGACTCCATTCAAAATTATTTGACAATTTAATCCTTACAAATTTTTAGCTTGGCTTCTTCTTATTCTTTTTGTCACTATTTTCTAAGATGAATACCATCCAACTGTTAAATTAAGTAGCATGTTTAAATTGCTTCAGTTTTTTATCAGTAAATGACAAACCCGCAGAATTTAGAATAACAGTTGAGATTTCATCAGGACTTCTTTATTCTAATTTGTTATTAATATTCTTTTTGTTGTTAATGTTTTTAGCTCTCTGAACATTTGCAGCTTGTCATAATGGGTGTGGTGAAAAATAGTAAATGACTGAGATTTCTTGAAGAGAAAATCAGATGCAATGTACACCTAGGGAAGGTCAGAATATATATACAAACAAAATTTTGGGATTTTTTTTTATTTTGAGATGAGTAATATATTCTGATGACTGTTTTCATCTATAGATACCATGTTGGCCCTGCCATCGTGGGTAAGATGATAAACTACATCTGCATCGTGGGTAAACTACATCCAACAGCAAGGCCTCTGATCAGGAGGTTTTGAGGAGCGTGGAACCACCTCTTAATTTCTGTCTACCCTGACTCGGGGTGGTAGCACCTGTTAGGGTCCCAGCTATGGGCAAATAGTTAACACCCAAACTTGTGTAAAAATAGGTTTTAATACCAGAAATAATTTGTAATAAAAAAAAATCATTACTAGCAATAATTTTTGAAGGAAAAATTATTATCAGCAATAATTCAAATTTACAGTGAAACATACACTATTAGAGTGTGTAGATTTTGAATATATTATCAAGTGAGTAATTAAAAAAAAAAAAAAAACTTTTTATGAAAATAAAACTGTCCAAGATTGTAAATTTCCTAAAAGAAGTTTGATTGTACTCAAAAATATGAGTAATTGAAAAATGGTTCAAATATATATGTATACATACACACCTTTTTCACCAAACTATGACTAAGAATCTATTTAAAAAATTTTGTTGGCATTAAATGACCCAGTGAGGTTGATATGCCATAAAACAAAACCAACCAACCAACCATGTTGTTCCTGCATCTTCTTACATAGTCAGGTGTCCATTTTGGACTGATAAAGGAACATCACAAAACCTGAAACAAGCACCTGAATATGGCCAGAGAGGACACAGCTGAAATGGCATGCCTATATAATAATACCTCAAGGTAATGCTGAAATGTTGTTGACTTCACTTACTTCCGACCCAAAATCAAATTATTTTTTTAATAAGTGTAGCATTCATTTGATCAAAGTTGTAGTTGTATTTATTTCTATGTATGACTAATGCATTTGATAAATTTTTGTATATAGAGATGAATATGCAATGTGATAGGTCCTGATCTAGCATCTAGTCTACAATCGCTTTCCCACACACATGCCATAGCTTCCCTCTGTCTCTTCTACAAGTATTTTCACGGCAGCTGTTCCAATGATCTATTTTCACTGGGTCCTGGATTACATGAATTTAAGGAAGCTACCAGGCTGGCATCTCGGTCCCACCCTTAACAGTCAAAACGGTTGAATCTAAACATCTCTTCAACTCAAACAGCTTCTTCTCTTGCACTTCCCATCTGTGGAACTCCCTTCCTCTTACTTGCTTCCCTGATAACTATAATCTTCAAATATTCAAGTGTAATGTCAATCGATATCTGACACCCTGAGCTTGTTCCCCGTCCTTCTCTGTATCCTTTCCTCAAACATGCCTCTTTACTCTTGTTCTCAATCCTCTGTAACCCCTTGCATGTTAGTGGCACTTGCTTGGGGTGAAATGCTTTAAAAAATAAAAAAATAGAAGTCCATCAGAGGATGAAACGCCTCAATTTTCCTTTTGTCTTTATTTATATTCTCCTTTTACAGAGATATTTTTAGTTAAATATCTGGAATTTTCCACATGCACACTCACGAGTTGTGATCAAATATGGATGGGAGTCTAACAGAATGATAAAAACAAGAGAAAAACTTTGTGATACTAATATCAATATTACCAACTATAAACATGCATCAAAAACATTATACTACATCACCAACCTTTATTGAATCCATTCCTAAAGAATCTAATGTATATTTATCTAAAACAAATGTTATGTATATAAAAACATTCTCAAATCAACATAAGAAAAACCATAACCACAATGTCTACTGGACATACACACACACACACACAATTACAAATATACATTATCATCCAATTCACACATAAACAAACTAGAATTTTTATACACTTACATACATATAGCAATATTTACAGGTTTTCAAGTAGACTTGAAATCCATTATTTTCTTGAAGCTTCCAATGGATGCATTTATATTGCCTTGAATTTGGAATGCCACAAATTTTACTAATGTTAGTTTAAATGCATATGAAATATGACTGACCAATAAAAACACTAAAGTAAAAATACCAGAATTTTTTCTTTTTCTCCATATCACAGTCTCTGATGAAGCTTTAATAAAAGTGCAACCTTTTAGATTGATAAATGTTTCTTAATTGTTCTTTATCTTTATATATATTGCATAAAAAAATCAATGACATCATTCACTCATTTTCATCTATTAGACATTAAATTATGTCACTTAGGATCCTTCATAATTTACCAAGAATTTTCAGCTAACCTGATGAATATTTATGAGTGCCTCTTAAATTTAAAAATTTTGGAAAATTAACATTTTTACTTTTGTTTAGAAATACTTGTAAAATAAAATCCTTACATTTGCCTTGATAAAGTATAGGATGAAACGTCAGCTAAGTTTTTCTTTTGTCATATATATATATATATATATATATATAACACTCTCAAAAATCTTTTTGAGCACTGTTGAGAGATGGGCAAATTCTATAAACAGCAACTGTTAGTGCTAATGCATCACTCTTCGTTAATGAATAGAGCAGTCTGACGTTTGTTTACGTTCATAAAAACAATATGCTAGAATTTCTCTCTGGCTTAGGGGTAGAAACTCTGACTGATGCCAATCTAACATGATCTCATCCCACAATCCTGACTCTTGCTCCATACATGGCCTCCTTTGCAAGTCACTTGCGGATCTTAAGTGCCACTTAAGATTATTGCACAAAATTCATAACTGCATCAGTTGGTTAAGCTGTCAGATCCTCATACGTCAAAACCGACAGGAGAGTCTATTTTTTATATATATAATCTCATTGAATAAAATAAACATATTATGTCTATTTATTTTTATAATAATCTTTTCTGTTACAATAAGTTTGTCTTTGTAATTCAACCCTGGGTAAGATATCAGGAAATCAAAAGTATTTGGGTAAGAAAAAAAACTATACCTTCCTTGATGAATTTTGTTTTGGCATCAAGAGACTGATTAGAGAACTAGAAAAGATTATTATAAAAATAAATAAATATATGTCTCTATTATTAAATGTAACATGTTTGAATAAAGATATGCTGCCTGAATCTTACTTATTATAAAATGCAGATTGTGTGTGTGTCTGTACGTTTATATATTGGATCAGATTTCCTACATTTTTTTAACCGATTTCAACAAAACTTCACAGGACTGCATAAAATTACCTTGTGGTGGTTCTGACACTGCCAAAAATTGGAAAAACACAATTGTTTTTGCACAAAATCAATTTGAAAACACGATAAAACACGATTCTGCCACCAGAATGAAAGGGGAACAACTCATATCGAGTTATACTTATTATAAAACCCAGGTTGTTTGTGTGTGTGTGTTCATTTATATATGGGATCGGTGTTTACATTTTTCAACCGATTTCAACAAAACACTTTTTTTTTTTTTTTTTTTTTTTGGCATAGTGTTTCTTATTGTCTTGCACACTTTTTTCTTTATTTTTACATTCAGAATGCTTTAAAAATTCCATTTACAAGACCATTGTTTATAATAAAATTCTATTCAATCGATACTCATAACGATTGAAAACAATGTTTTTGTTTGGGTTTGACCAATTCGTAAGATAAAACAAAAAAACAAACTAATTAAGACATGCGTGTCCATCAACCTTAAACAATAATCTTTGTGAATTTTATTTTTCAGTCTTTATGATGGTTGATACTTGATCTATCTCTTACTGTTACATCCCGGGCAACGCCGGGCTTTACTGCTAGTATATAAATAAATTTAAGCTCACCAAAATTTCAGGTTTTCTGTTATGTAGACAAATGATTTGATGTTTGTCTACATTTCCTTCAAAAGATGTTTGGAGAGATTTTATAAAAGAAAGATGGAAGTGTATAATTAAATATTCATATAAAAGAGGAGAATAAGTTATGAAAATTGACAAAAGCTTCTTCTAATCTTTTCATTTTTCCATTATGCTTTTTCGCTATTCAAGTTTGTTCTCAATAAATCCATTTATGCAATGGAAGTAAGTAAAATTGTAAAAACTCCCAGAAAATATAATAATCATAATTAGCTGACAAATAAAAATCCATGGATTTAAAAACTTGATATTTTCTTTAATTGCTTTTACTTATTTAATTTTTCTATTTACGTTATTTGAACTATTGTCCTCATTTTTGTCGCCATGTTTATCACAACGTTTCAGCCGTTATACGCCCCGGCCTTCTTCAGGTAGTCGGAATGTCAAACTGAACCATTTATTTTGCCCACTGGGGTAGATTGTTCTAGTACCATGTCTAATTATCTCCTTTTAATTCCCCTCTCCAAGTTCTCCACCACCTTAACCAGGTATTGAACTCGCACGCTTTGGGTCCTGTCACTGGATCTAACACCTTTATCCAATGTGCCATGTGCCCTTGAGGACATCTGTGTATGAATTTCTGGGTATTATAAACATAATGTCTTCAGCAACCCTTTTTTTTTTTTTTTTACCAGAGCTCGTATTGTAATTTTTGCTGTTATCATTGCATGTTTTTTTACCAGAACTCATATTGCAATTTTTGTTATCACTTTTCTCTGGCACTCCTTATTACTGGTTCCTATATTGTATTCATTTCTATGCTTTGTCAGCTCAGGAGATTTTTGTGGCCTAGCTGATTCCTTAAGTTTACCAACCACCTGAAGAAGGCTGGAGTGTACAACAGCCGAAACATTGTGATAAACATGGCAACAATATTAACTTAGTTGCAAGCCATGTAAATAATTATTAATTATATGTTGGTTGATTGATAAGTAAGGTTTGCTTTGTCAGTAACTGTAGAAATAGAAAAATTCTAAACTGGTATATTCCATTGTATATAAAGTCCTTTTCAAATGTGTATCATGTTAGTTTGTTGTGTGACAGCATTGAGTAATAGCCTTCATTTGTCATGAGAATAATGTCTGATTCAAAGATTAAAAAGTGATCAGTGATAGAAATGTTGGTATAGTGAATGTGCATATGTACGTGTGTGTATTGTTCATGCATTTCCCAAAAAGTGAACATGTTCTTCTGCAAGAAATTAACATGTTGTCATATAAGCAGAAAAGTAAGAAGAGAGTAATAAAAAAAAATTATTACAGAGTATTTATAGTGTTGGAGAGCATCCCCTAGGAGCAGTTTCAAAATTTCTCACAGAAGTAGTAATTTTGTTAGGAAAAGTGATATAGGGAAAAAGACTGGGCATAGATTAATATTTGGATAATATTCAATGGTGGCACTCTCGAGGATTTTCCCTATTTCACCTTTCCCAACAGAATTACTCTCTCAAGCAACATACACAATTGTATCAAGAAATCAAAAGAAAATGGTTGAATCTGTCAACATAAAAAACAATATCTCCACACATGACAGTAATTGACATAGTTTTCAGTTGACAATATTAATATAATAGCATTTTCTAAATTCTTCCAGTTGCTAAGGACATTTTGTTTTGTTATTATTAGTTACTTTGTTTTAATAAATTCATTTCGTTTTTTGCCTTGAAAAAGTCCACATTGGACAAAACATGTCAGCTAATATTACAGTTTTCCTATTGTCTTTTACATTTATAAATATTGTTCTACAGGTTAACTCTAAGAAATTTTTCATTTTTTATATATATATATATATATATATATATATATAATAGGAAATTGTATGACAAAGTGGGAAAAGTTTGGTCCTTCAGAACTTCATACAGTTGAATTTGTTATGTTGGTATGACTTCACATGTGCATGAATGAGGGGTGTTGGGGATTTTAGAATTTTTTTTGTATCTAGCTCAAGTCATTCAGTCTTTTTCTTTCTATGACTCTAGTTAGTAGATATTCTACACTGTGATAATAGATCTTTCAGGAATATTGACATGTTGTCAGAGCCAGGGTGATCAAGGCACTCTCCAGACATTTATGTCAAGGAATATAAATAAAAGATTACATGAACACAACTAAAGGACATTTTACAAAACAATGTCAAATGTGTTGGTTGCCCACCATAATGAGATGGACCACAATTTTGACATAAGAAAGCTACTCTTATCAAAGGAGAAAATAATTCACTGTAAAGAGCTGAAATTTGAAAGAAACTTTATACAGTAATGGGTTGATTTTGTTATAATTATTGACTATAATGATGAAAATCTTTCAGGAAGAGGAAGTCCCTCAGGCCCAGAAAGTGAGCTTGTAAATTAGTTTTGAAAAAGGTATGAAACCTTCAATTTTTAAGTGATTTTTCAACAAGGGCTGGATCCCAAATTTTTCCTATATTGTATGTATTTTATATAGTTGATAACAAACAGACAGAAGCTACAAACTCCTCATAGTGTTTTGGAGATAGACCTCCATAACCATATATATTCTATAATTACATTACCCAGGGTACTTGGATAAGTATATTTCATTTTGATTAAAAGGGGTCCCCGGGGGTGCATAACCCCAGACCACCACCAAAAAGTTTTCTCTCTTTGATATCAATTAAATTTAAATTTGAACAAGGGAACGACTCCTATCCAAAATATAGGAGAAAGCCAGAAGATGAAGATAAGATCAAAATGAGACAATATGGCTGTCAAGTTAAGCAAGAAATCACCAATCAGTAGTGCCTTACAATACATATTTGTTGCTACAATTCATCTGCCATATCAATGTTGAAATCTGCTCATCAATTCATTCAATCAAGTATTGCATCAAACAGATATCAAAGGGGTCAAATCAAACTGTTTTTACACAAACCACCCACTGAAAATTTTTTCCTTTTGATTTAAATTAAAATTAAATTTGAACAAGGAATGATTTTTATCCAAAATATAGGAGAAAGCCAGAAGATGGAGGTCACATCAGCAAGATCATTGACTAATATTGAAATGTCATTTTTCTCCACAAATTCTAAAAATGATTTCAAATCAATCGTCATTTTCTTACAAAAAATGGGACATGTAGACAGGTGTGGGTAATTTGGCTAGTATATATATATATATATGTTCTACACAAGTACAAAAGTGAGGAAGAAAAAAAGGAAATGCAGACACAGAAAGACAGACACCTACCTAGGCAATAATCAAAAGTGCTCAATGTCTCTCACAAATAGGCCAAGAATAAGTAGTAACTCTAATCAGTGTGGCAAGGTCCAAATCATTACCAAGTTTCTTGTAACACAATAATCTATATACAAATTTTTCTCAGTTCTTGTCGTCTGATGATCAGATTAGGAGAAACTCTGAGTAACAATTTGGACCTAGTCTCATTGTGCTGTTTTGTTGTTATTGGCATTTGTTTGCATTTGTAAAAACAATACACTAGATTTAGCTGTTTCACTCTGCCAAATGAAGATAGCTCAGTGGTAGAAGCTGTAACTGACACCAAATCAGTTGAGTTTTGATCCTGGCTTGAGGCATTCGGATGTCTAGGTGCACTGAGGAGCTGTGATACAGTGAAACAGTACTGTCTGCAAATGACACACACATATATATACAAAATATATTTTCTGTTTATACGTTATTTTTAATAGATATAATTTATTTGAGTAAATGTTCTGTTTTTTAAGTAAACAGTATCAATTACATTTACCAGCCTGAATGTTTGAGAAATTTCATAGAAAATGTGCATTTTCCAACAGGAATCAAACCTTTGTCCTATAAAGAACCAACAATTGATCTGACGTACTATACACCTCAGCTACAGAGAAAGTATTTGGTTAGCAAAGTCCAAATTAATGTTTTTAAACAACAAATCTTCGACAACCTTTCTCAGATGATCATACCTGCTCAAGAGATATACCTTAACATAAACATTCACAACATATTATGAAACCGCATATCTCTTGAGCAAATATGATCATTTCAGGAAAGATTGTTGAAGATTTGTTGTTTAAAAACATTAATTTGGAGTTTGCTAACCAGACGCTTCTCTATAGCCGAGATGTATAATATGTCAGATCAATTTACAGTCTCATATAATAATTGTTGGACTTAACCCGTTTCATAATATATGTAAGCTTTGATAAGCAATCTCCAGCTAAGATGGAACAAGTAACCTGACTTGAATGTTCAGACAAGTGGGAAAATTTTCTCCCTAATGTGTCACAAAAGAAAATTTGGAATATTTTTGACTATTCTTCTAATGTGAATTCTGTTCTACACTTTTCTGCTTGTTGTATTTACAGTCAACAACAAAATTATTCATACAACCATCAATTTTGAATATTTTTATCCATTTCCCAGAATCTAATGCCCATATGATGCCAGATTTTTTATATGTTAAGCACAAAAAAAGAATATAAAACTCAATTTGCCTTTCAAATTTATTGTACTTAACCTATCATTCTGAAAATTATGTAAAATAGAAAATGACAAAATTATTTGTACAGTATGAAAAATAGAAAAAAAATTAACAATTTTCATGATATTAATAGTCAACACCATGGCCTCTCATCTTTATAACTTGCTTCAATCATTTTCTAAAGTTTTTGATGACATTTGAACAAGTCTCTGGGATTTTCTTCCAGTCTTCAATGGTTACACATCCTACTTCCTGAAGGTTTTTTGGTGACCAAAGATTTATTCAAACTTTTAATTCTTGCCATGGATTTTCAATAGGATTCAAGTCAGGATTCATTGACGGTCATGGCAGAACTGTAATCTTCTTTTACTGAAGCCACACAGTCACTGATTTAAATGTATATTTGGGATCATTATCTTACTGGAAATTAAATCGTCAACATAGATGAAGATTTTGCGCTGATAGTTGTAGATTTTCATCCAAAATTTTGATATAGTCTGCAGATTTCATTATTCCTCTAATTGCAATTAATTGTCCCATCCCTCTTGAGCTAAAACAACTCCAAAATATCATCAAACCGCCTCCATGCTTTAATGTTGCCACTGGGTTCTCTGGGAGGAAAGCCTCACCTTTCTGGCACCAAATCTTCTGTACATAATTATGTCCAAAAAGCTCAATTTTTGCTTCATCACTTCATAGTACTTGTTCCCAAAAGCAATTTTCTTTGTCCAAGAACATTTTGACAAATTAAACCGAGCAACAATGTGACATGGTTTGTGAAGAGGGGTTCATCATGATCAGCTTCCATTTCCATTTAAACAACGTTATATTGTGTGACTACTTACACTGACACCCATTGTATCCAGCCTTTTGTCAGTGTCTTTCATAACTCTTTCATGCAGTTTTCAGTAACAATTTTGTTTTTTTTCCATGCCCAGATAAATTCTCTGTCATGCCAAACTGTTTAAACTTTTTTATAATGAACTGTACCATAGATCTAGAGATAGCTAACCAGTTTGAAATAGTGCTGTAAGTTAATAATTCTTTGTCTCAAGTCAACACTAAGCTCCTTTGTCTTACCCATACTGTTGTTATCATAAGAATAACAATGGTGACTCTCTATGCACCATATGATGTTCTTTGCTGGAATTGTCACAGATATGCTACTGAATAAATAGTCTAGAAGGCTTCACCAATGAAATAATTATGTAAATTACTTATATTTACATGAATAAATCAATGATATTTTCAGCTGTACAAATAATTTTGTCTTTTCCTCTTTTGCATAATTTGCCTGACAATTTGTTGTATTTAACCTATTGTTCTGAAAATTGCTTTTTATATCCCTTTTTTTGTGCTCATTAACATATAACTAACCTGGTGGTATATGGGCATTAGATTCCAAGAAATGAATGGAAATATTCAAAATTAATGGATGTACAAATAATTTCATGATTGACTGTAGATGTGTTTTGTATATTATGTATTTGTTTTTGTTGTTTTATAGATATTTATTGAGTAAATTTATATATGTATATAATGTGTGTATTCCTCTTGCATTTTTGTATATGCTTGCATGTTTTTTCTCTCTCCCTGGTGCTATGTTGTTGCTATTGCTGTGAAGGGCCTAATATATCTTTTGGGGAATCACTTGAAAGTAATTAGAATAGTCTTTTCAGATAGGTTCACACAAATAGTTATTTATTTTGCCTTGTTCCTATCCATCCATCTGTATCATAGGCTCTTGTATTTTGTGCCTAATTTAAAAGTATTTTATATATATATATATATATATATATATAATCACTGGATCCTTAAGGTTGTATGTTTTCTAATTAAATTTGAATTTATATATATATATATATATATATATACATATATATCCCTTTTGCATGCAACATGTTCAAAACTTTATTTTAAATATCAGCACTCAAAGCCTTACTGTTTGTATGACTTCTTGCTTTATTTGCAATGTCATATTATCCCAGTTAGGACAGGCTGAAAATTGTGAGTTGATATTTATGGGGTGTGTTTCAGCAGGTTAAAAACTAAAGGGATATATTTATTAAATAAAAAAAAAAAAATCTATGTTTGAATATTTCAAATTGTGATCATTGGGAAATTTGCAATAATGATGAAATTATATATGTGTTAAAAAAATATGTATGTGCATTTAGCACCTGCAATTATATATATATATATATATATATATATATATATATATATATATATATATATATATATATATATATAATGTGTGAGTGTGTAGGTACACATGCTAACCTATACATATAAGTGCACATTGTTCTTTTTTATCACACACACATGTGCATGTGATAAAAAGGTAATTTTAGCTGATTCTAAATTTAAATGAAAATTTAATTTTCAATGAAACTCTCATAAGAATTTCAGTTTTGCAATTTATGATTAGCATTTCTTCTGAGAAGTAGAAATATAAAATGTGATGATAATTTCAATTGATCTGTCAAACATCTGATCCTGAAAAGCACTTTAATGCAAAACTCTGGCATTGGTCAATCTGATAAGTACACTAAACTTATATATATATATATATATATATATATATATATATATATATATATAATTTATAATTTGTTAGCATAAATTTTAGTTCACTTATTTTACAAGCACTTTCTACCATCAATTTTACCACTAGTATACACAGCATTATATATAATGCTGTGTATACTTTCACTTAATGTTGATGAACAAATATATATATATATCCAGGTATGATGAGGACAAATACAGTACAATTCCAACATTCATAGCATTTAATTTAAGAGGGCTCAATACAAAATTGGGCAATATTCTTTATTTTAGGATATTACATCAAAAACATGTCAAAATTGCTACACAATTGCAGTTGTTTTGATGCATATCAATGTATTGATTTACAAGTGTCTGATGAGATGCATATCAGTGCATCTCAACACGACCACAATTGTGTAGTGATTTTTACATGTTTTTCGATGTAAAAATATGCAATAATATACAGTAGTTCTTGATTCCCCTCCAGAACTTGCAGCCAGTGTTCAAGTCTAGGTAAAATCCTGGATTGACTTTTTTAAGCAGACAAGCTCTTTCCCTAACAAAGACTGATATAATACAATCTTCCTACTCTTGTAGCAGTTGGTGCATTAATGTTCTTGTAAAATCTACCAAGCCTTTATGCTATAAGTATCTCTACAAACAGTTTGCAAGTTTGTATCTCAGTCTATTTTTATTCATACCTGTACACCTGTTTGTAAAATAAAACATCAGTTTGATTAACCTAGGACACTCTAGAAATACCTCACAATATCAAAATGGAATATATATTATACACACACTAGTTTTTCCATACCATCAAAAAGGGTAGCCTATTTTAAGTCCTTAGTATTATCAGATTTTCTCATGCAAGGAGAGTGGTGCTGAAAAGTTCTTGGCCCAACCCACTTCCCAAAATTAGTATTCTAATGTTTGGTCATTAAAATACCGATTTTGTTTTTGGGAAGTTGGTGGGAATGAGAACTTTTCAGCACCCCTTTCATATATTTCTCCATTTATTATTGTTCTCTGCTCTTTCATGGAATCTCGCGTTTCGACTCTCAACTTCATAAACATCTTGAAACAATCTGCTATTTTCATAAAAGAAATAGTATGCCATCTAGTGCAAGGGAGATAAGTCTAGTGCAGTGAAAAGTTACATTACAAGCAAAAACTAAATAAACACCTATACCATGTGCTGTAGGTAGATACTGAACTTTATATACATTACAAGTTTATCTTTGGACGACAACATATGGCAACTACATTTATGTATATAGTTGTACAGCTTTAACCAATGGCATACAGCCACTTTTCTATAATACCAATATAGTGAATATATTATAATAATTGGTCCCTGTCATGTTTGACAAAAGTTGTAACAGCTTTCGACTCTTCCAAATGTTTGGACAAGTAATGGAGTTATGTGAGAGTAATTTGCCTAAATACTCATTTCCTTTACTCTTTTCTGTCAGACATTGTGGCATACAAGCAACAAGATATTTTCATCAAGATGGGACACATTACAAGGAGAAAGGGGTTCATGCCTTAAGGGTATCAGTCTGAAATAAATACAAGGAGCCTCAGGTGAAAACCAAACATAAGTGATGTTACCTAGCACCTTGGGTAATATTAGGTAGGGTTTGTGTTTTTTTACTATAAAGGTTTTGTTGTGAAGAAAATGGCAACTTACCTTGTCAAACCAAGTGACAGTGCATCACGTGTACAATGGAAAAGAAAATTACTTACCAAAAAAGGGTACATATTCCACATGACATGCTGAAGACGGAATATTTAGATTAAAAACAAGTCCGTCACAGGAGTCTCTATAAAAGTATTTTGATATGCAAAAATTTGGCGTCCTCTCCCAGTTGTCGACAAAAGAAAAAAAATGCTCGGCCAGTAAAAGCAGTTGGTGTTCTCGAATCGAGAGGAAAATTGACGTATTTTGGCTACCGCATTTTTATTTTTCTGACTGGTTACGTGCATTGGGATTTGTGAGATAGGACCTGCGAATCGGGTTTTCGGCGTTTCTTTCTGCCCCTGATATTAGAGTCTGAACTTACAGTGATTTGTTCTCTGCATTGTGGAATCTGCGACAAACATTTCCTTTGCTTTCAGAATGCTTACAGGTTCATATGTCATTAAATTAACCAACATACCTAAATAGGGGCCATGGCATGGCATAATGGTCAACAAGGCTAGTCTGGTTGACCCATTATCACTGAGTATTGAATTTGGTACTCACTGGCTGTCTCACACAAAATTCCATGTAAATAAACCAACAAGGGTTCATATGTCATTAAATTAACCAACTTAAGAAATGAGTGTGATAACAACACTTAACATACTGATCCCAAATAAATATATTACTATTTCTGTCCAATAATAGTACATTTGTTTATCCATTTTCTACATGAAATGTAACCTGACCCTGTTACTAGGGGTTAGAATATGCCAACTACATTCCCCCCCACCCCACAAAAAAGTAAAACCCTCCCTCAAAAGGAACCATCTTCAGGATAGTTACTTTGAAATTCATATATAAAGTTGCCATACCTTTTTGATTAATGCAGACTCAACCCGTATTTATCTATTAATTCATTTGGGATCTTTATTACATAGATTCAGGATTTAATAACCCAACAAGGGTTGATGTGACATTAGATTAACGAACTTAACCTAACATTGCCTTTTATGACCATCTAATTATCTGTAATGGCAAAGACATTAATTTTCACTCACTAATAAATGCAGAAAAATGAGGCTTGAATAATCAATACACAGATAACTGTGTACTGTTACAGAATAGAATACAATGACAGTTATTTATGTTTAACTTGATGAAAAACATACAAAAAAATGTACTGCATTTTTATGGCATATAAAATACACTTTCAAAGTACAATTTTTAGTGTAGGTCAGTTTTAAGATCTACAAATCTCTTCTGCTGGGGACCAGAGCAGCCTTTAGAAAATTTTCTTAAAATATCTTAAAATAAGCTGAAGAATAGCATAATTAAAATTGTATCAGCACACATATAAATGAAAAACAGATAATCTATTTTACAGATTTACATATTTTTATATTTCTGAGATGAGATATTATGTACATTATTTACATTATTCGGACTATTGTCCTCATCTTTGTCACCATATTTATTACAAGGTTTTGGCTATTGTATGCTCTGGCCTTCATCAAGTAGTTGGAATGTCAAACTGAACCCTTTATTTTGCTCACTGGGGTAGACTGTTCTAGTTCCATGTCCTCAAGGACACATGGCACAGCGGATAAAGGCATTAGTTAGATCCAGTGACAGGACACAAAGAGTGTGAGTTCAATAACTGGTTAAGGCAGTGGAGAACTTTCAGAGGGAAATTAACAGGAGATAACTGATAACTGACATCCATTAAACATGGCACGTGAACATCGCAAACGGTGAGGGAATATATATATATATATATATATATATAAAAGAATGAATGGATTTTATTTTCAATACAGCATATTACTTCAAATGCTATTTTTAGTAGATACCTGTATTTGAGTAGACAATCCATTTTTTTTAAACCGTCTTTATTTCCTCTACCAGTCTCATCTGTACCCTCAAGAAAACCTAATAAAGAAAATGTGCCCACCAACAGGTTATTGATCATGTGTCTCCCTCTGCAGAAGACACCACTGTCTGATCTGATGTGTTTTGACCACTCAGCTATGTAGAGCTTATCAGTTAAGCAAGGTTTTATTTGCCTTAATGCATATAAACTCTTTCAAATTTTCTTGAGAGCCTATCGGCTCAGCAATTTCTATCTGAAACGTAAACAAAGCAATTTCTAAAGAATTAATGGATTTTATTTTTAATCCAACATTTTTATCTTATTTTAAACACTACTTTTAATAGTTAACCATATTTGAATAGATGCTCTGAAATCACTAGAATCAGGAGGCTGTAATCAACTGTATTAACCAGCATCCAATGAACTTGAAACTGGATCTGTTATCAAACAGCACAAGAGCTTGTAAATGATCAGCTGAAGCCTACTTAGGGCAGAAAAATGAATGAATAAGGAACAATTAATTGATGAAGTATCTTCTAATATAAGCAGTGGGAAGAGAACAATCAACCTTCTGTGGATTAAAGTAAGGACTTGGTTTCAAATTCCCTAATTACCAACTACAAAAGACATGTAAAATATCCAGACTGTAGAATAGCCAAAATACTGTGTATGTAACAACCAATCTAAGGATACTAGAAAATATGCAAACGGCACAACCCTTGCAAAGCATATATGGCAACACAAACAATAATATGGAGAATAAGTAAAGCTGCACTAGCTTACAACACCCCAGAACAAGATAAACTCTGAAACAAAAGATGAGTGGATTTTCAAATGCAAACACAAAGAATTCCTTCCTTCTTTTCCCTCAACTGCACCATGACCAAAAAGAAAAAAAAAAAAACTTAATAAAATCCCATAACCTATTTTGCACAAAAGAAAAATAAGTAGAAAATAAATAAACAAATAAAATATTAAATTATGTATATACAGTGGGGTCATTGACTTACAACAGAATTCTCTGTCCTGGGTATGACGATAAACTACATCCACGTCCAGGGTAAGACGATGAACTACGTCTGACAACAGGGCCTCTGGCTGGGAGGCTTTGAGGAGCGTGGAACCTCTTCATGATTGCTGGTGTTCCCAGGTTCACCCTGACCCAGGGTGGTGGCACCTGTTGGGGTCTCAGCTATGGGTGGGTGGTTGGCCCTGGAACTGAGGTACAAAGAATTATAAAAGTGTAAAAATAGGTTTTAATACCAGAAATACTTCGTAAAAATTATTATCAGAAATAAATTTTTGAAGAGAAAAATATTACCAGCTATACGTTTTTGAAAAAATAATATTACCAGCTGTACATTTTTGAGGAAAAAATATTAAGAGATAGATTTTTGACAAAACAAAAATATTACCAGAAAAATAAAAGTTCTCGGCATTAAATGACCCATTGAGGTTGATATGCTGTAAAACGAACCAAACCAAACAACAGAATTCTATTCCTACAATGTATCTTAATGTGATTTATCCATGTATCTGTTTATATTTCTGAGATGAGTTATTATGTACACTATTTACATTATTCAAACTATTGTCCTCATCTTTGTCGCCATATTTATTACAACATTTTGGCCATTGTACGCTCTGGCCTTCTTCAAGTGGTTAGGATGTTAAACTGAACCCTCTATTTCGCTCACTGGGGTAGACTTTTCTAGTTCCACATGCTATGTTTAATGGATGTCAGTTATCTCCTGTTAATTCCCCTCTGCAAGTTCTCCACCCTTAACCGGGTATTGAACTCACACTCTTTGGGTCCTCTCACTGGATCTAATGCCTTTATCCACTGTGCCATGTCAGTTGGAACATACATACAATTTCCATGAATAAGCACTTAGGACACTCACCTATATTAATGCAATAGTAAAGTAATAATCTAGGACATGTCATAACACATTTCTATGACATGTTAACATAATTAGGACTAAAAAAAACATGGACATAAATATAATACATATAATGAAACCAAAATAATACATATACTGAAATTGTTTTTAAGCTGCTTGTATATTTATTGCTAGTGATGTCATTGGCTCTTAGTAGATGAGATGACAAGGCATATGATCTTGTCTCACTTGCAGTACTTGGAAGCAGCAGCAAAACTGGAGAAGAAAGACAAACATGAGTTTGCTTTTCTTTTTTATTGGGATTTCACCAACTTATAGTTTAACAAGAAAATGTCTTTAGCTCTAACAGGGAAAATCAATATGTATACACCTATGTACATGTTTTAAGGTGCATAGAAACAACAAACCAAGGTTTATTTCTGAAGTGGGCTTGCAGAAGGTGCTGGAGATATTAGAACAGGTGAGTCTAGTGAGACAGAACCTGCAGAAGGTGCTGGAGATGCTGGGGCAAGTGAGTCTAGGTAGACAGAACCTGCTGGAGATGCTGGGGCAAGTGAGTCTAGGTAGACAGAACCTGCAGAAGGTGCTGGAGATGCTGGGGCAAGTGAGTCTAGGTAGACAGAACCTGCAGAAGGTGCTGGAGATGCTGGGGCAAGTGAGTCTAGGTAGACAGAACCTGCAGAAGGTGCTGGAGATGCTGGGGCAAGTGAGTCTAGGTAGACAGAACCTGCAGAAAGTGCTGGTGAGGCTGCTGAGGATAGAAGGTGGCCAATCTGTTACAGGTACTTGTCTCTCAACCTTCTTGAACTTCTCCAGGCTATTCTGAAAGGATGCCCTCTTCTTCTCCTCTTCAATCTCCCTGTAACACTGCAGGCTACCCATGACCGCTCTGGCAATCTTAGTGTACCTGGCAATGTTAAGGTCCTCAGCTTGAAATTTGGCCAACCCTTCCTCTATCAGGGCAAAACCTTCTTCTAAGCCTTTGCTATGTCTTTCACTTCTTCAAGCATCTGTCTTTCCTCAAACAGAACACAAAGAGAGTGAATGCACAATAATCCAATGGCATACAACCAGAAACTGACCCACACCACCTTCCATACTCGAGTGCCATATGACAATGTATTCTTCCGCCACACTGTGTCATATGTACAAAGCAAACAGTATAAGTTGAAACAAGATTGATAGAGATTGTGTCCTAACCATGAATATTCATTGCTTGGGACTGTCATAACCATGGAACTTATATTAAATTATAATATTATATATTAAGCGGGAGGTCATGACTATTAAAATAAGATCTTGCTCAACAATCCTTGAGGAGAAATTTCAAAAACTTAAATACTGCCTAATGGTTAAATCCACTTGGCAGTCAGGGAGTACACTACTGCCACTGCTTAAAACGCATCCATTAAGCTGAGGAATTAAGAGTCTAATTTGTTAGCCAAGGATGGTGAGTTCAATCCTAGGTAGGAGTCAGCATAGTTAATAATGACAATGAGTCATCCCCAGCATTACCCCATAACAGAAGAAATAAGAGCCACTTTCCTCTTCTTCAAATTCCCTTAATCTCTTAGCGACCTATATACAGAGCCCACTAAAATATTAATGGAACTTGGCCTGAAGAACTTGTCAGTGTCATGCCTCAATGCAATCACCATGCAGTGTTGATTCCACACTGTATATCTAGAAATGCTCTATCTCTAATATTGAGCACTCTTTGCTTAGCAAGTTTTACATTTTCTGTTAGGTTTATTTAGGCAACAGATGTTCATTTCAACAAGTTCTGTTGACAGTAACAGATAAGTTTTTATTTTTGGTAATGAGAGAAACTAGAGAAAAACCAGTTCTAAACTCTTCAAACTGAAGCGAAAAGAACTTTACTAAATAACTGAAACTACATCATTTGAGAACTTTCAACAGCAGCAACAACTAAAATGAATAGCACATGTAAATCAAAGAGAAAATAATGACATAATCAAGATGTTGATATTCCACACTACTTCAAACAAAAGGTTAGGAAGGAAACCCCCATCAATACCAGAAAGAGCAATAACAATAACTTGACTTGAGAAACCTATTTTATTGAAACATTTTTAATAGAAAGATTTTATAAATATCAACCAAAAGTAGCACTAACTACTCAGCCAAGGAATGCAAAATGTTTCTTTACAAGGAAACAGCTAATGTTACCATTACCAACTGGAGAGTTCCAATTATCATCCTGGGTAAGACGATAAACTATGTCTGAGAGCAAGGCCTCTAATCAGGAGGTTTTGAGGAGTATTATTAATTGTTGGTGTTCCCAGGTTCACACTGACCCAGAGTGGTAGCACCTGTTAGGGTCCCAGCTATGGGAAAATAAACCCCTAAACTGTAGTCAAAACCCCGTGCAACACTAAGTGTAAAAATAGGTTTTAATACCAGAGATACTTTTTTGTAAAAAAAAAAAAATTATTACCAGCTATACATTTTTCGAAAAAAAATTACTAGCAAAAG
Organism: Acanthosepion pharaonis; assembly: GCA_903632075.3. Taxonomy (NCBI): domain Eukaryota; kingdom Metazoa; phylum Mollusca; class Cephalopoda; order Sepiida; family Sepiidae; genus Acanthosepion; species Acanthosepion pharaonis. The sequence continues at coordinate 264,328 of CAHIKZ030001622.1, read as the reverse complement.
AAATTTTGAAGAAAAAAAATATTACCAATGATATACTTTTGGGAAAAAAAAATTACCATCAATAAAAATTTTGTCAGCATTAAATAACCCATTGAGGTTGATATGCCGTAAAACAAACCAAACCAATTCATTTTTAACATCATGATACAGATATAAAAAATAAATTATTAAAAAATAATTATAAACAACTTTTCTGTTATCTTCCACAAAACTTAAGCCCCAATATTTGCAGTGTTACTTTTTGTCGATTTATTTTTCTGCCGCCATTATTTAACAAAAGCTTTAAAAAAAAAGATTTGCCTTCAGTGTGGCTTTACTTCCCCCACCTTTCCATCTGGTGCCAATATTTTGATAATGGTAAACAGATCAGAAATGCTATAAATTTTGCTTTTTCTTTCAAATCCAATTCTTTTTCCTACCCAATTTGATGACCCCACCCACTTTTCTTTTTTGCCTTTTATAACATTTGTTTTGATTCTTGCTGACATTTCTACCATTTTGTGACAACAGAATTTCTTATAAAAATGGCCAACATTGAAACCTAATTACTTCTCCTTTTGAACCATATATGAAGATGATCTTTATCAAAATTTCCATGTTTTGAGCTTTTTATTCTTTCGAGAAGAATAAACCATTTTTTTACACATTAATGGATCCTAGCACACAGATTGTTTCATCTCAGTTAGAGCTTTAAGGAAATTACAAAGAGCTACAGAAAATGTTGAGGTTTTTGTCTTCACTATAGTACTTAAAAAGAAATGTTGAAATGCAAGGCCAATTTTACTAATTTGAGGCTCTCTTTGGATCAGCATCACCTCGCCTTGCCTGTCTACTATCTGCTTCACAACCAAGTAGTGGTGCCTGGCTCAATGCAGTGCACTCTTCATCTACCAGTACCCGTCTAGATGATGAGTGCACTCGGGTCAGAATCGCAATCCGTCCTGGACTCAAATTATGTGAGCATCACAGATGCAGATGTGGAGCCTCCATCAATGAGTTTGCTTTGCATCCTCTCTCCTGTTGTCGTAGTGCCAGCCAATTTCCATGGCATGCAGCAATAAATGACCATCAGAAGAGGTTTGGATGCAGCTGGGTTCCCTTCTGAAGTTGAACCCATAGGCCTCAACCCCGATGATGGAAAGCAGCTGGATGGCATTACCATTTTCCCTTTTAAAATGGGGAAGTCATTGATTTGGGATGTGACCTGTGCGGATACTTTTTCGGATGGTAATTTGATCAGGTCCGTGTTTGAGCCGGGGTCTGTCACACGGGACACAGAGATAAAAAAAAAACAGTTAAATATTCTTCTCTTGCTGATAGATTTTTTTTTTTTTACTCCTGTAGCAGTGGAGACTTCTGGGGTTATTGGCCCTTGTTCAATGACATTCCTTCGGAGAATTGGCGCGATTGCGTCTTAAGGGACAAGCCTCAGGTAATGGAGGGGCTCTTGCAGCATGTCTCACTGGCGATGGTTCAAGGTAATGCTTTCTCCATCATTGTGGCTGGCAGAGGATAGAAAAAAAATTGTTTATAGTTACTTTGTTCAAACTTTTTTTCAATAAACAAGTTTCGTAAAAAAAATGTTAATATTCACGAGAAAAAAAATCAATGAATTAAAAAAAAAAAAAAAAAATGTTGAAAACTAGATATTAATGATATGACCAAAGGGGAGCAGGAAAAGTCAGAAAATTTTGCTTGTAAATGTTGCTTAAATTCCTTGAATTTTTGGATAATATCTGGTATGTTAAATGAAATGCTAACCTATTAATTAAAGTCTTTATGATGTTTATTTTTCTGTGGCAAACATGCATCAGTAAATTTGCAAAAGAAGCCTTGGATCTCATGTGGACATGTTTGCTAACACCAGTTACATCTGAGTTTTTTCTGATAGCAGTGGGACAACTTGGCATGTCTAGATATGGGCCTCTCTTTAACTGGTGAAAATCTAAGTCTTTGTAAGATGCTTCATGCCAATAAAAGCAGGGAAAAATCAGCAGTTGGAAAGACGCAGTGTTTTGTAAAGTCAATCCCATGGGCATTTTGCTCCTAAAATTGCTGTATTTTCTGAAGTGTTGTTATTTTTGTTACTTCCTGTCTCTTTCCCATCTCTACCAATCATCCACATAGTTGTTGGGAGAGCATTCAGTTAGGTGGCTCCCCCAATTTCAATATACTCTTGCCATACCTTACAAAACTATCAAACCTTATATAGCAAATTTCTGGCTTTACCTGCAAAAAGTTAAGCCATATAAAATGCATCAATTAATCAATCACACACCCACACTCAACTGAAAGAGCTTAGAAAGGTGACTTGTCTGATAAAGTAATATGATGCCTGTCTTCCATGAACCAATTCTAATGCTTCTCTAGCTCAAGTAAGAAACAGTAATCTGATGCTCTGGCGTCGATAATGGTACCTTTTGTTGCTTGGTGACAACAAGAATACTGTGCATGCACTGCTTGATGAGTTGAGTAATAGTGGATCCAGATATGATTTAATGCAGTTAAATAACAGGGTAAACTTGGCTCTCTTGCCTTAAGTGGCAACCAGTCTATTGAGAAGGAAAACTCTGAATTATAACAAGTAGAGGGCTGTTTCGAGACTTTGTCATGACTGTGCATAATATTTGTCATCAATTATTACAAAAGGTTTGACTTGTTTTACAATACTATAATCAAATTGAGATCAGCTGTGAATTGATCAGACTTACTCTTAAGACTGGAGTAAGTAGCTGTGTCAGGTCTTTATTAAGGTAAATGTAACAGTTTTATTTTGCAACATGTATTTATATTTAAATGTATATATTTAACCTGTATATATTTGCATACTTGTTGCTAAATAAAATCCTTATATTTGCCTTGTAAATAAAATGTTTTGATGTTTTTTGTAAATTCTCAAGAACAAAACAATGTATAAATTCACTGTCGTTATATGTTTAGGTTTTATTAAAATTCTAATCATCACATTTGAAAACATTAAACATTGCCAAGGAGGGAAGGTAGTTAAAATAATAGTGGTGTCAAGGGAAAAGAAATAATGTCCTTCTGATACTCTGCCTTTTTGCAGACATGAAGGTCCAAGTTTACTTGACATTTTGACGTTTGTTTCTAAATACTTGTTGCAAAATAAAATCCTTACATTTTCCTTCATAAAGTCTATCAGAGGACGAAAAGTGTCAGCTAAGTTTTTGTTTTTTTTGTTTTTTATTCATATTGTGTTTTTACAGATTTTAGCAATATATGAAAATTTTATACACCCACACTATATATATACACACACACACACACACACACACACAAGTTACACTGGACTGGTCATGTCTTGGGAATGTCTGATGACAGGATACTCAAGATCCTAATGTACAGCCAGTTAGATCAGAGCTACAGGAATGTAGGACGCCCATGGCTAAGATACAAAGACAAGCTCTAAAGGAACTTGTCAGCAGTCAATATACCACATAACACCCTTGAGCGCTTAGCCTTGGAGTGGGTAGAATGGAGATCAACGTGTTTTAGTGGACTCAGCAATTTTCAATCTCCTTGTCTGAATCATCTTCAAGAAGTGAGAGCAAGACCTAAAAGGTCAGCCAATCTAACGGTGATCTCATCTCACAATCCTCACACTTGCTCCATATGTGGCCTCCTTTGTAAATCATCTTAAATGCCACTTAAGATCATTGCACAAAATTTCATAACTGAAACAAGTAAGCTGTCAGATCCTCATACAGAAACCTTTAAGGCCATTATTATATATAATTTATATATATATATATATATATATTTATATAGAGAAACAGACCCCTTAAGGCTCCATTTTATAATTTATTTTCCTAGATCTTCCCCTCATCTTTCAAACTTTTCAAAACGAAAAAAATGAAATTAAAATTTACACTTTTGACATTCCAATATTAAGCGTATATAAGTTGACATGGAAGGTAGCAAGGATGGTGGCTGAGATACATGGTCGAGTTTAGAGAGGGATCTGAGTTTTAAAATTTATTTTTATATTTCTTTTTATTATAATACTTAATATTGAGGAAGGAGGGGGTAAGGATCCGACATTGACCTATTTAATCGGTCACCTCAAGAGAAATAATATGGGGAAAGGAAAGAAGGGAAAAAGAAAAAATAGGAAGTAAAGAGAAAAGAGATGTACTTAGGGTTTTCAGAGGAAGAAGACGGGTGGTATAGCATTAGCAATTTAGATAAAAACAGATTTTAACATTTGATAGTAATTTAACGACACACGCATTTTATATATATATATATGTATATATATATATATATAAAATGTCATTCACTGATAGACTGTGTCACTGCATTACACCTCATTAGTGTAGCTAGATATCTGATTGCTTCAAGCCAGGATAGAAACTCGACCGATTTGACATCAGTCAGAGACTCTTACCCCTAGGCATAGCAGAAAAAAAAGATTTTTAGCATATTATATACGATATATAGATGTCATACCACTCAATTTTTATGAAGAGCGATGCATTAAAGCAGCCGTTAAAAATTCCCTTTTCTCCATCATGTTCAATTAGCAAACGTAAATATATATATATATATATATATATATATATATAGTCATAGACTGTTTTGGTGTATCACAGCTCATCAGTGTGGCTAGACATCTCATTGTTTCAAGCCAAAAAAATGCCTTCTGGATAATACCAATTATATATATATAATAAATATATATATATATATATATATATATATATATGGTTTGATACTATCCAGTTTCAGGCATGCTGACTAGGAGAGTATGGAGCACTTCTCTTGTAGATAAGAGAACATTACTATATCTTTGTTTTTCCCTCTAATTTAAGATACCCTTCAGCTCCCCTAGTTTATAAGAACCTGTTACTTAAAAGCAACACAAAAAACAATCAAGTGAAGTTGATCTGAAAGGACCAGCTGTGATAGCAACACACATAGAGACCTTCTTCTATATTTAGTCTTTAAGTTACACTTGATTAGCTCCACAACAGATAATTCAATATTCTGTTTTCTTTTTGTTTTTTCAGAAATTGCTGGGAGCCCATTGAAAGTGATAAATTAAAACAAAAACTAATAATAATAATGGGACCGATAAGCGTAAGAAAGAAAATATACTTTATCAAACATTTCAAATGAAAATTCATTTGTCTGTAATTCTTAGAGAAGTCATTATCATTACCTGCTCCCTCATAAGTTATTTAGACTAACATTCTCTTTCATGAATGTTTTATCATAACCTTCTGACTGATATGCTTTTTGGCCTTCCTCATTGCCTGTAGATCTGAAACAAGCCATTATCATCCCTTCATATACTTTTCAAACTAATATTATCATTTTTGTTGGTTTTATCACAACTTTTTTTTTTTTTTTCAAACAGTTCAAGAAACATGAGAAATGATGTGTCAAGTGGGTTGCCTCATGGTCATTCCTCATGGTTTGGCTGAGAACTTTTAAGCACCCTCTCGAATTATTTTGCTGCATGTATTTAATCTGATGCAAAAGTTTTCAGCAACATTTCTTTTTTTCAGGCTATTAGAGAAATCTTAGAAAAACTTTGGCCAGTGATTAAACAACTGGCATTTTTTGTTCTCTGTCCAAGGTAAGACGATAAACTACATCAAACAGCAAAGCCAGATCAGAAAGTTTTGAGGAGTGGGAAACCACCTCTTAATTGCTGGTGTTTCCAGGTTCACTCTGACTCAGGGTGGTAACACCTATTAGGGTCCCAGCTATGAGCAAATAGTTGATCCCCAAACTGAGGTCAAAACACTATGAAAGTGTAAAAAAATAAGTTTTAAGACCAGCAATATATTTTGTAAAAATATTACCAGCAATTAATTTTTGAAGGAAAAAATTATTACCAGCAATTAATTTTTGAAGGAAAAAATTATTACCAGCAATTAATTTTTGAAGGAAAAAATTATTACCAGCAATTAATTTTTGAAGGAAAAAATTATTACCAGCAATACATTTTGGAAAAAAAAATAATAGTACCAGCAATACATTTTTGAAGAAAAAAATATTACCAGCAATACTTTTTGAAAAAAATATTACCAGCAGTAAAAATTTGTTGGCCTTAAATAACTCATTGAGGTGTTGATATGCCATAAAACAAAACAAACCAAAAAAATATATATCTACAAAGCCAGACTTTTGATAAAAAAAAACTATTTACAGAAATAAAACTAGTAAACTAGATATATAGAGAATAAAAATTTTCCACAATTCTTTATTGCAGGAAGGAATAATAGCAGTAATGGAATTGTCTCTTGACAGAAACCCTCTTTATAAAAGTGTTAATGAAACTTGATTTAACAAAGTGATTTTGTTACAAAGGATACATGTTTTATTCACATACATACATACATATATATATATATATATATATATATATATATATATATATATATTAAATTAAATGAACTTTGAGGCTGACATGCCATAAAACTAAACAAACCTACCATTTTTTCCTTCTTTGACAGAAAAAGAAGTCATGTTTACATAACATACTTACTCTTAATGAAAAATGCTTTCTGACAAGAAATTTAGTTCTACCAGTTCAGACCTTCACAGCTATAATCTGCCATGCCAAGTACAGAGGCTCACCTCCTTCCTATTCCCTTTGTATTCCATTGGTAAGAAGGAAGTTCTACACAATTTCTTCTTTTCCAGATTTGTTCCTTTGCAGAAGAAACCCTCAAGAGAATGCTTTCCTGATCAATTTTAACCTCTTCAATGTTACAATGTTAACCTCTTCAAGACTAAGGTTAACCATTATCTTGCCTACATATCCTCATGATATGCATTTCTTACTTCCTTCTTTTGTGCACTTACAACAATTACATTCTGTAAAACTCTACCTTAAAGAGCATTTGAGCCTTGTATTGGGTGAACAGCAGTATATTCACCTATCATCTGATTCACAGCCCTCCCCAGTTTTTTTAACAGGAGTAGAGGTTTATCCATTGTTTCCTGTTTAGAATTGGGTTTCCAGTTCCTTGTAAAGTTTACTTCAATACTATTCTTCTAACATCTCTCTGCCTAAATCTGAAATTTTATTTACTATTTATTGTTTTTTTTGGGTTTTGTTTTTAATTTTCTCAATAGGAATAGATATTGTCATCTAGTTCAAACTCCTTCCTGGTCTTTTAGACAGGAGTAGAGGTTTATCCCTTGTGTCCTGTTTAGGATTGGATTTCTGGTTCCTTCTAAAGTCTTTTCCTTCTCTTTCACTTGCAGTAGTTCCTTGCATCGTAGTGGCATTATCACCTTGCTTGGGGTGAATTGATTAAAAAAAAAATCTTTAAAAAAAAATAAGAGAAGAATCCAAAATGAAGAAATGGATCATGAGAAAATGAATTCTGTTTTGATTGATGGTTTGATGGAACGGTTTTGCATTTGGTGGAATTCGGACAGTTCTTTATTGATAACTGGAACCCATTGCAGGTGAATTGTTTGAATGGCATATTGGACAAGATATATTTTGATAAGTAATTTTGTGTTAATTAATCATTGACAATAACAAGAATGCTTTCAGGGTTAGTGTTACTCTCATAGTGACATAAGCTTGATAGCCTGTCAGATTTTATTATGCAAGTCAATATTTTACAATAAAACATTAAGTAAGGAGGCATGATGGAGTAATGACGGATTGAGGAATCAGAGAGCCGAGTTCAAATTCCAGTTGAATCTATTACATTCACTTATGTGCTGACACCCTTGGGAAAGCTATGAATCCTCTTCTTCTCCCCCCAACTATGGGTAACTAGCAGGACAAACTGGGTTCTATAGACTTGGATAGCAACTGGTCTATCACAGAAAGAAATGGCAACCTACTGTGGGAAAAAATCTGCCTCATCAGTCATGTATCAAAAGATGCATGTATCATGCACGGCACATAACTGAGTCAGTGTTATATTTCTGCTGCTATGAAATATTAACATTTAACTTTAAGTTGCTTCATTATATTGTAAAAAAAATCCCACCACCATGAAGAAAGAAATATATACACTCACTGGCCACGTCATTTAGCACATGTGGGGGGGGAATACTCTTTTATACAAATTTCAATTCGGCCAGTGAATGTGGCATCAATTTCTTGAATATATGCATTTAAAAATATTTGTGGCAACCTGCTGAATTTCATTTCAGCAATAATATGGGAAAATATGAGTCATGATTTTATGTGACTTATAATGCAGCATAATGATTATGGTAAGGCCCAAAATCCACCCAATAAATGGGTCGAATTGTTATAGTAAATAATGAGATCCTGGAAATTTTTCATAATGTTGACGGATCTCTCTGAGTCCGGTAAAATAAATAAAAATAAACAAAAATCCAAAAAAACCAAGTTCTTTTTATAGATGGTATTTATGTGCAAAAGGAAAAAAATATTGTTTAATACAAGAATGTGCTTGTTGTGTGTCCTTGATAAACAAAACCCATGCCCGCCTTCTAGTTCCGTAACCTCTTTTGGAGCCCTAACCTTGATTCGTCAGGTTCCTCTCTGACAGTGTTCAGAGAACATTTGACGTACACCGGGCTGGAAAAAGGAAAATAGATGGTTCAATACTACACTTTGAATTTCTAGCCACCGGGCAAAGTTTTTATTCTTTTTTTAAAAATAAATAAAAAATGCTGCAATGAGGTTGTAGTCTTTATAAATGAGCCAATTTGAGTCATTTAAAAAATTGCTGATCTACACTGTATCTCCAAGATTTCCAGAAATTGACAGAAAACAAAAAAAATCCAAAAATTTCTATCAAAATGAATAACATAAAACAAGATAAAAGACGACAATGATTTATTTAAAAAAGAAAAAAATCCAGACAAAAAGGAAAAAACATTTGAATTTTATTTAACCGTGCTTGTTGTGTTCAAATATTGGTTTTTTATGGAAAGTAACAAATTCTTTTGGGAAAGATAAGATTGGGAAAAAAAAAAATCTGGATGTAGATTGGTATTTTGATAATATTCAATGGTGGCACTCCTGAGGATTTTTCTTCTGAGTAAATTATTTTCTCTTTTGATAAGTGCAGCATTTTTTAGATCAAAATTGTGGTTGAATCTTTCTGTGTATGACTAGTGCATTTATTAAATTGTTATTTCATTATTTACATTATTCGGACTATTTTCTCATCTTTGTCGCCATATTTATATACAATAGTCTGAATAATGTAAATAATGTACATAATACCTCATCTCAGAAATATAGACAAATTGTTAATTATCAATAAATCAAATTACTAAATAAACAACAGTAAGGCTTCTGATCAGGAGGTTTTGAGAAGCATAGAACCACTTTTTAATTGCTGGTGCTCCCAGGTCCACACTGACCTGGTAGGACCTGTTAGGGTCCCAACTATGAAAGTATAAAAATAGGTTTTAGTACCAGCAATACATTTTTGTAAAAAAAAAAATATTACCAGCAATAAAAATCCTGTTGGCATTAAATAACCCATTGAGGTTGATATGCCGTAAAACAAAGCAAACCAAATCAATATATACTGAAATAGATAGATAGAAATATTACCAGCAATAAAAATCTTGTCAGCATTAAATAACCTATTGATATTGATAGGCCATAAAACAAACCAAACCAACAAAATAAACAATCAGAACTCATTCTAAAAGGCTGACACTTAAACAAATTTTTACTATGTTACTTAAAAATTGAAAACATTAAATAAATAAAATAAAAATAAATAAAATGGTCCAAATCAATAAATAAGTAAGTAATAAACAAATTAACAAACAACAAATTCTCACATAAACACAAGTCAACATAATATCAACAACAAATAGGAAAGCAATCAATAATAAAGTCAATAAGCAACAATATAAAATAGCCTATAAACATTATTCCTAATTACTATAAATGTTATCTATAATCTATAAATGTTATATGTAGTGGGCACATGTTTCCATCGATATCCCTTGAATTGTCTGCTTATATACATTATCTATACTTTCTTTATTTTTTGTTCCTTCAGAACATTGGCAATTATGGTTCTCCAGAAATTCTTGTCTTTTGTAGCACTTAATAATGTTTGTCATTTTTGCTATCTATCATTTGTCCATGCATTGAATATTGCTGCTACATCAGGTCTGGTGCTCTGGCTATATAACTCAGGATTCTTGACCAAATCCAAAGAAGGATCTGTAATTTTATCAATCCTGACCTGGCATCTCTACCCCAGTCACTTTCTCACCACCATGACATGGCTTCTCTCTGTCTTTTCTATAAATATTCTCATGGCAACTGCTCTGACTAGCTTTTTCCCCTGGTGTCTCAAATACATGAATTTAAACGTGCTACTAAATTGGTCCCAACCTTTTCGTGTTGAAATAGTTAAATGTAACTTCTACTCCGACAGTTTTTCTTGCACTTCCCGCCTGTAGAATTCTCTTCTGTTTATTTGTTTCCCTAATAACTAAAATCTTCAAAAATTTAAATGCAATGTCAATCGTCATCTTCTGTCTTCTTGAACTATCTTTTGTCCATTCCTCAATCCTCCTTATTCTCAGTCTTCTCCTTCACTTTCGCTTGTAAAATCTATGATAGTCACATTTGTCCATGCGTTGAATACTGCTGCCAAATCTGGTCTGGTGCTCCTGCTGTACATCTCAAGATTCTTGACCAAATCCAAGAAGGATCTGCAATGTAATCAATCCTGACCTGGCATCTCTACCCCAGTCACTTTCTCCTCAAAATGACATGGCTTCTCTCTGTCTTTTTTATAAACATTTTCATGTCAACTGTCTGGAATACATGAATTTAAATGTGCTACTAGATTGGCATCTAGGTCCCAACCCTTTTACTGTTGAAACAGTTAAATGTAACTGCCACTTCTACTCCAACAATTTCTTTCCTCACACTTCCTGCCTGTGGAATTCCTTCCCTGACAACTATAATCTTCAAAAATTTAAATGCAACATTAATTGCTATCTTTAATCTTTTTGAAGCCTGTTCATTTTTTATCCCTTCCTCAATCCTCCCTATACTCAGATTTTGCTCTCATTTTCACACTCTGTAGTCCTCTGTATACTAGTAGCATTCCTGCCTTGCTTGTGGTGAAATGACTAAAAAAAACAAAAAAAAAATGTGTGTTAGGACATAGAATCCAAACAAATGCAGGGTAAATTGGACAAATGAAAAAGCTTTTTATTGTCAACGCATTTCACCTTCATTATGTAGGTGTCTTCTGGTCAGAATGAAAGGCAAATCTGTGTTTTTTTTATATTAAAACCATTAATGTCTGTTTTATAGGTTGACATCTCCCAGTTGTAATGAAAGGACAAAAATGTTTTTCTTTTAATTTATTAAAGCCACTACTTCCTGTTTGCTATGTTGACATCTTCCAGTCTGAAACTAGCATATATCAATATAATATTTTTAAGTATCTGTCTATTTCTTAGATGAGATATTTTAATTATTTACACTATTTACATTATTCGGACTGCTGTACTCATCTTTATTGTCATATTCACAACATTTTGGCCATTGTACACTTCGGCCTTCATCAGATGATATACATTGGAATTACAAAGTAAGCCCTTTATTTCATCCACTGGGGTAGATTATTCTAGCTTCCCAAAAAAAAATAGCCTAGTGGAATAAAAAGATTATTGCTTGTAATAATCTGTGACTTGACCCAAAGAAAAACTTTGTTTCAATCCTGCCCACAGCAAGGTGAACAAAAAATTAGATAGAATTACTAAAGGGAAATAACTGAAATGGAGATATCCAGAAGATGCATGGCATGTGGAACTAGAACAATCTACTCTGGTGGATGAAATAAAAGGTTTGGTTTGAAATTCTAATGTTTATCACCTGAAGAAGGCTAAAGCATACAATGGCTGGAATATCATGTATAAAACAAAGATTAGGACAACAGTCCGAACAATGTAAATAGTTTAAATGATTTTTCTTTAATTAAAAAATATATATGTAAAAACTGATATTGTGTGTATAACTGGCCATTCATATCAGAGTATGCATGTCTACTAGGGGACTAACTAATCCCTATTACAGGCATATGCTCAGGCACCTTTGTATTTCTTCAATACACAGCCCACCTGTGGTGCATGCTGTAACTACACTGAACAGACCTTAGTTACAGTTTCTGGGAGAGGGCGTATAATCTGGAGTGATCAATGTGCTTCAACGAGGACATTACACTCAGACGCTCTGTCATGATGATTTGTGACTTCATGCCATCAACAGTTTCCAATCTTTTTTTTTTTTTTTTTTTTTAACTGTAATTTCACTTTGGGTTGAGATGTCTTTTGTTATGATTTTTAGATACTTTACAACAGTGCCTCCTGCTGGGACCATCTCCTTAGCCTAATGTCACCTTGTTTGGTATTGACCCTGATATTTTGGACATTATTTTGGCTGGAATACTAAATAAATCTATTTTGGTTATGTTTTTTTTTTTTTTTTTTTAAAGTGTTTCACCCCAAGCAAGGTGGGAAGCCACAAGCATGCAAAGAGTTACAGAGAGTTGGCGTTAGAGCAAATAGGAGTGATAGAAGAAAGGAGGAAGAGAAGGATAGGGGATAGATCAGGGCATCTGGAGACGTCGATTGACATTACATTTGAATAGTTGAATATTATACCTATCAGGGAAACAAGAAAAGAGGAGGGAGTTCCACAGGTGAGAAGTGAGACATGAAGTTATTGGAGTAGAAGAGACGGTTACATTTAACAGTTTCAACAGTGAAAGGGTGTGAGTGAGATGCCAGCCTAGTAGAACGCTTAAATTCATGAAGTCTGGGAACCAGAAAAAGCAGCTCATCAGAGCATTACCATGAAAGTATTTGTAAAAAAGACAGAGGGAGGCGACAACACGTCTGTGAGAGAGCGACTGCAGACGAGATGCCAAATCAGGGCCAATTACATTGCATATCTGTCTCTGGATTTTATCAAGGACCTTGAGACAAACAGAAGGGGCTCCAGACATGCACACGGATATTAAATATATGCAATATTAACATACACCTGGACACAATTTAAATTGCAATACACGCAACCTAACAGATGTTGTAAAATATGATATTATAAGCAGGATTTATTAAACTTATGAAAAAAATTACATTTCGTTCATTCTAATAACATTGACAAAGAAAAAAAATTGCTATATTTTCAACACCAAAAATGGGACATTCCTTCCGTAGGGGACAGGATCTTCCCAGTCCCCACTTACCTCTCCTGATAAAGTTCAAAAGCGTCTATACAGCTTTTTGGGTGATGAATTATTTTCCACCCTGCAGTCGCTATTTGCATGGCATGTGTTCTGATGAGCTATATACCTTAATCTCAGCAGCCCTGACCTTTGCACCTGAGATCCACCCGCATACAAAAGGATGAATCCTCCCCATTCCATTCTTTTCCATTAGTAACAGCTTCTTCCCAAGAACTGCTGCTTTTTGGACTCATGGTAGGATGTTTTTCCCAATCACTACAATCTTGACCTCTTCAAGTCTAGGGTTAACAAGTTCTTTCCTGCATAAGCTAATACAACTCCACACAGTAACCCTCTACATTGAGTGGCTCTTGGGCTTTGTACTGGGTGAACGTTAGTATATAAAAAAAAATCTTTTCCAATTTACTTGAACAAAGGCACCTTTTTTTTTTTTTTTTGTTTTATATTTCTAAACTATAATTACCATAATTACTATAATTAAGGCACCTTTTTTTTGTTTTATATTTCTAAACTATAATTACCATTTCACTGAAATATATTGGAAAATTTCCACATTTTCATTTGGAATCAAGAAAATAATATGAACTTTAAGCAAATTAGTTACAATATTTTGGAAAAGATGGTGTCAGTTTAAACTGACGCCAAGAGGATATGGGTTAATGGAAAAAAAAATGTTCTTTCTTGTGCACTGGTGCCTTAGATTTCTTCAAAGTTCTTCTCCTGGGACTTCATACACTTATCCTAGCATCTCTTTTACTTTTCAAAACAGTCTACATGGTCCCCTGACAAAATTACCATCATCTGCTTTATCATATTCTGAAATCTCTCTTTCAAAAGTTGAGTCACAAGAAGCCAAATCTAAACTGGGGAGAGTGTTGAGGGGAGCTGATATGGGTGGTGCAATGTTTTGTCAAAAATTCTTACACAAAATATGAAGAATCTACTCACTTAGTCATTGTGAATGCAACAGTTTAACAATACATAAGCTTACTCAATGCCATATCACTGCTGATTGAGTAACCCAAGGGAGAGTGTCTGTTCATTCATGTTCAGTGTGATTAGTAGCAAAAGTGCATCAAGACCATACAACTGGTTCTCCAGATATTTAAAACACAGACATTTAATATTAACCCATATCAACCTGACATCAATTTAAACTGCCACATTTTTTCCATATACAGTAGAATCCCTGATGACCAGACTAAGAAGGCTTTCCAGATATAAGGAATCGGTTACAAAGTCCGGATATGAGGGGTTATATTTAGATTAAATTAAAAGAACTGAAATCAGGTTTAACATTTATTTTCAATCTCTTATAGTAAACAAAATAAGCTAATGGTGAGTGAAATATAACGGAATTGATTTTAAGAAAAAAAGAAATAAATTATGTTAATGAAAATTCATTAAATTTAAGTGTGCCACATATGCAAAATAAATAATGTTTTTTCTTACTTTAATATTATTTTTAGTGGATACATGTATTTGAGTAGATGCTCTGTTTATTTATTAAACGGTATATATTTATTTTCATCTACCGTCCTGAATTTTTTAATCACTGTTGCATCATGATTCTTTCTCTTCTAATGTCATTCTCCACTTTTTCCGCATTTCGTTTTGCTTTTGTTCTTGAAATTTTTTAAACAAAAACGTTATTGCAATCGTCATAGCTGACTACTGGCTTTCTTTCCATAAAACTGACAATCTTTTCAATAGCTTTTTCAATTTCAATACAGGTTTCATCACAATCACGCATCTCGTCACTATCTTGTTGCAGATGTGTCTCGTTGTTATCATTTCCTTCTATTCCCATCGTCTTTTGCACCAATACATGCCATTAGACAATTATCCAAATAAATTTCCTGAAAAAAGAAATTTCAAATCAGTTACATATCACCCAAATAGTTCAAATATACACATAAAAATCATGTTCGGATATTTGGGATTCCGGATATGAGGGATTCTGCTGCATAAGGAAAAATGGCATCATTTTCACCCACATCCTCCTGATGTAAGTTTCAAGTGGCTCCTTTTTTTTCCATATAAGTCGACTTTAATCTATAATTTTGGAAAGTGATAATTTCACTAAAGTATGTCAGAAAATTTGCAAGTTTTCATCTGAAATCAAGAAAATACAGGATTTAAGAAAATGATCACAATATATACAAAAAAAGAAATCAGTTTAAACTGACACCAGGAGGATATGGCGTTAAATATTTTCTTCACTTATATTACTATGTGACAATTTTGGTGGATCTGTTTATTATTTATTAACAAGAGAAAACCTATCCCCTATTTTATGTCCAGTCAAATCTTAAATCCATCCTACATTATCCATACTGTCAAAAATGCAGGCATATTTCTTAAGTACTTATTATAGGTTTTATGTGTGTGTTTTTAATCCATATCCTCTTAGCGTCATTTAAATTAATGCTTATTTTTTTTTTCTCCATACATCTAAACTATAATTATAAAATATAAATTTGGAAAATAAAAATGTCATTGAAATATGGTGGAAAGTTTTCACATTTTCATTTGAAATCAAGAAAATACAAAATGGGCATAATATATGGAAAAAAGGCGGAACAAGTTTAAACTTATGCCAGGATGATATGTGCTAAATTATACATAATAAAACTGGATTACAGTAAATGACAGGCTCAAGCAAAGCTGATAATAGGCCTAGCAGGCCAGAGGGGAAAATACCATCCTCTCTTTCAAACTATTTTTGTAACCAGTGCTAAATATTATGGCTAAATATTATGGATAACCACATTTAGTGTATATGATATGACATATTTTAAAACGATACATATGATCAGATTCTCTCGTTGTCTTCAATGTCTGAGGGCCCAACAATTCATCTCCTAAAACTCAACAGCCATACTACCCCACCCACAGAATATGATTTCCTTATAGTGATGAAGAGTTATGCCAAACCATCTACACTCTTTGGAAAAAGGGAATACAAAGAACTGATGCATATAATGTGCTACAAGGTCCACAAACAGCTTTCCTCAAATTGTCCTTCTCCTAAATGCATTGCCAACCCAGTCTGCAATACTGTTTGGAGGGGGAGGGAGAGAAGAAATAGATTCATACCTTTCCGACACTATTTGTGTAAAAGTGTAATAAACTCAGCTGGAATTAGTTTTACTAGGAAGAAAGGGATTGTCAATGTTCAGTAATTAGTGCAAGCATTAATTACAGAATAAGATTATTATATTCATGATGCAAATTCATTACTAATGATTTAATTGTTATAAGTTAATTGAAAATCAGGAAAAAAAGACTATCAATAATTAATGCAAGCATTACTGACACAGTAGGACTTATATATAAAGTCCTAGAATTAAGAATTTATAGGTCTGATGATTTGGATTGTGATTATGATTCCAATGTAATAAATTATAACCATGGAATATTAGTGTTTGAGCCTTTTTTATTATATAAAATAAATCCATTAGTAATGATTCTACTATAGGAATGCATTGAAAATCAGGAAGAAATGGATTGTCAATAATTAATGCAATCATTACTGACAGCTAAATGCTAAATATTTAAATCCTGAATTTGGTTAACATAATAAAACATTGTGACAGCAATTAATTCTTTTATGTTGCTGTTTAACTTCTCTAAGTACTATAAACGTTTGAATTATTATTTAACACCTTCGTTATAAAAACATTACCTTCTCAGGTAACCTAATTAATCAAAAATTCTAAAATCTGCCACCAGTTAGATATGTAAGTACAGTCCCCTTGCTGATTGTTTCACCTAAAAAAAATGTCTACTTATCAGTAGCTGCCAGATCACTGCCAATTATCCGCCCCCTTCAACCAGAATTTAGAAGAATTAACATTGTTTATAATTAATGATTCCAAGCTCCTGATCCGTGATGTCAAGGTGACCGCAACAGATAAATCTGAAATGCTACAATTAATCCAAGATTTATATATTTATTTATCGATCAAAGCTACAGAATAATTACATCCAGTGCGAATCTGTATCAAGAAGTTATCCTTTTTACTTATTTTATTTTTTGTTGCATTACACAGAGACAATAGTTTTTCTTTCTCTACTTGCGTGCATTGTGTGTGTATTCCTCCTAAAGTTAAACAGGATTTTTCGCCTTTGCATCTAAAATATGATACACTCAGCATCTGCAATAGTGTTCATCTTCCAGCCAGTTGTAAGTAGAGATAAACTCTTTTTGACCTACTTTTGTATCTTTTTAAACCTTTTGTTTATCTTTGTTCGATATTGTTAATTCTGTCTCTGACATTGTTTGTTTTTTTTTTTATATCTTATTTGGTAGATACGACCTTTGTAAATGAGTTTAAAGTCTCTTATTGCAGAACTAAATATAAAAAAAAATTGCTAGAAATTTTTTTTTTTTTTTAACTGTTATTTTTCTATATTTTTTTTAAATTTAGTATTATTAGCCAAATCTCCATCTTATGAACATTTCTCTGCATAATAATTCTAAAATAATTCAGCAGACAATGTTATTTTATTTATTGTAACTGGATTTTTTGGCAATTCCCTTACACTGTATTGAATGATAGCAACCAAGTATCTAAAAAAAAAATGGCACTTTTATCAAGGTTGGCAAAACTTCTCAGCCTTTTGGCTGGGATCAAAGTGTAGATACTACATTTTATCTCTCAGTTATGTCTCTGTCTTTAGGTAGAGGATAGCCCCTGGTCTCTCTTTGCAGACTCAGGAAACAGCTACCTATAGCAGTACCTCCCTCATTGCACTAAAGAGTGGATATCACTAGTAATACCAAAGCCAGCACAACCAATGGTTATGGGAGCTGGACTATTTTGGGACCTAGCCCAAGAGCATACATTTGGGCTCCCCACATTAAACTGACCTTCTGGGATGGTAAGAATATACAGTTGCTTCTCAATCTTTTGGCTGGGATCAAAGTGTAGTATCTGATGAACTGCATTTTATTTCTTGATTGGGTCTGTGTCTTCAGACAGACCACAACACAGTTGTGTCTCTGTTTGCGGACAGATGGCAGCTAAAAATATTATTAAAAATGGCCTGGTCTTGGGAAACAGATGTCTGTGACAGTACCTTCCTCATTGCATTAAAGTGTGGGGATCAGTAGTACTGATGCCAGCACAATGGTTGCAGAGGCTGGGCTATTTTGTGACTTGGCCCAGGTGCACACACACAGGCTTCCCACATTAAACTGACCTTTTTTTTTTTTTTTCTCATCAAAGTAAATTCTGCAGTTGTAGTATCTGTTCTGTTCTTCTCTTTTTTGAATTCCCCCCTACCACCACCACCATTGCATAACATCTGTTCCATAGCAGTGGTATTACCGGCTATGACTAGCTTAGACCAGCAGCCTGAGTGGAAACACTCAGGTCCCCACATTAAAAACCAACCTTGTGTCACAATCTGACTCAGTGAGGGCTCAAAGTAAATCTTGGGTAATTCATTTGCCTCTGAAATGTATGTGGGGCAATTTCAGAACTTAAGTAATTACTATACCAAGCAATATAAGAGATGGTGATAATGCTATTATAACCATTTTCTTATAATAATATGGAGGATCTGGGGAGGAAAAAAGAAAAAAAAAAGGAATAAACAGAAAACATACTTCCAAGTACCCGACGATAGGGTACCCATACAATTTTAAAAAAAAGAAAAGAAAAACCCCTCGTAAACAATTTACATATAGCTCACACCATTGTGATTGGCTGTTGGTCAACTTCCAATCAAATACGTGATAGCAAGTTATGATTTGCCTAATATAAGTCAATGTCTGCAGGCTGTTAATTTTGGAGGGTGGATCAGAGACTGATCAGCTCTGATGGGGTCGAATCATGTTTGAAAGACCCGAAACTGCCCAATGATCCAATTCAGAACATGATACCCTCTAGTGCTAAAGAGCATATATTCAAAGTATAATGAAGTTCATGATAAAAGATTGATGATTTAAATACTAGGTAATAGATAAAAGACATTGAAGTTAAGAAGCAAGATTTTAACATTGGGTTAGACACAATAAACATTCTCTTCATTGCTATAATTTCCTTCACCAAGTTAGCCATTGTGACAAAATGAACTGGATTTGATAGCATATATGTCCCATCTGAAATTATACCCATGTCCAAACATCTTTTATCATAATACCAACTTAAAACAAGAAACAAAACAGTTTTATTCTATGTGCCATGTCCCTTTCAGGATGTAGTTGATCATGGCTCTTCACAATTTTCTATTCTTGTAGCACTAAATAAATGTTGTCCTTTTGTTATCTCTCGTAAACCTTGTTCCATTTATTTACTCAAGCTTACTATGTAGGTTATACATTGTTTACCTCTTGTCTTCAATCTGTCCTGTGAGTATAAAATTTTCCTCATTATGTGCCCTAAAAATTCCAAATATTTTGGTCCAGGATATCCTCAGTATCCTTCTGTAGAACCACATTTCTGTTGCTTCAAGTTTTCTTTTTTTCATCTGTGAGGATATTGCCCAGCATTCACTGCCATATACGAGGACTAATATTATGTAACAGTTCAGTACTCTTTTCTTTGTTTCAGACAAAATTTTTCTGTTTCTTAATACTTTTCTTAGCTTTTGGAAGGCATCTTTTGCTATTCCAGTGTTTTTTTGGGTTTTTTTGTTTCAGTTTCACACTTTCCGTCCTCTATTAAAACACTTTCGAGATATTTAAAATGTATATCCAATTTAGAATTTACATGTTAGGCTGACAACTTTGCATTCCGTCTTTGTGCAGTCCTTTCTTCTGACTTTCCTTCACTACCTTCTGTAGGAGTTCTTGTTTCATTTTTGTGTCTGCTGTCAAAACTGTGTCTTCTGCATATCTCATGTTTTTAACCTTTTTAATTAAGAAATTTAATTTTTGTTTTAATTTATGGTAAATTTAACTTTCCATTATATCAGCTCAAAAATACAAGTCAAACTTGTTAATTAAAATATTAACAAATTATAGTTCAACATAATGATTAAACTGTTTATTTCCCTGATGTAAATTAGTCTATGATATACTCAGTCAGTTTTTTCAATTTCCTTTTGTGTTCGTCTAGTCTGTTTCTTTTTTAAGTAAATATAATCTTCAACTCAACACCTAGCCACAAAACTCTGACAGTCCACATGTCCTGACTGAGAAAAGCTGGTGTTATATAGCTCTGTCAGTGGCAGACCTACACTGACTATTGACTAATACTTGTTCAGTATATTTTGTATGAAAATTTTGTCAGCACCATCTACTCTAAGTCGAAGGTCTTCTCTCAACACCACACGCAACCAACTCTAGGTCTCTTCTTTGGTTGACCCAATTCTCCTTTATTTTACACATCTTTCTACAGTCAGCGGAGCAAGATCACAAGGTCTGACAAAACCTATGTATTTTTACCCAATGTTTGATATGATTGGTTTAACAATCTGGCTATCCTAACACTTCTCATCTCTGATAATCAAGCACAGACCATTTTGCTGAAGAAAAATTCTTTTGCTGGTGTCTTTTCTGATTTTAACAGAAATAAATTTGGCCCAGGTGCACGCACACACACACAGAGGCTTCCCACATTAAACTGACCTTGTGTTACATCCTACCAGCATGGGGCAGCAAAAAAAAATACAACCGTTTCTCGGTCTTTTGACTAAGATCAAAGTGTAGTATCTGTTTTTATCAGCTTAATATGATTCTCTCTCAGATGCAGCTCATTTAGCTGAAGAAAAATTCTTTTACTGATGTCTTTTCTAATTTTAACAGAAATTACTTGGTGGTGCCTCATTGAAGTGGCATCCAGAACACATACCATGCTTACCCCTGGGCTTCATGCTGGGAATTTTCAAAGAAGAGGTGCTGCCATATTAACTGAACTCATTTTATTCCATTTGATTTTTCTACTCTCCTATCATATTCTAATCCTTAATACTTTTAACGATGCCCTTCTACCTTTCAGATGATTATTATGGGAAGCATGGTGGAGTAATGGATAAGCGGCTTGGATTAAGGAATTGGAGAGCCAAGTTCAAATTCCAGTCAAATCCATTACATTCACTTATGTACTAATACCCTTGGGAAAGGTATGAATCCGCTTCTTCTCCCCCCAGCTATGGGTAAATAGCAGAACAGATTAGGTGCTATAACCTTGGATGGCAACTGGTCTACCACAAAAAGAAACGGCAACCTACTGCGGGGAAAAATCTGCCTCGTCAGTCATGTATCGAAAGCTACATGATCGCTTAAGCATGTATCACTCATTGCACATAACTGACTGATTATGGAGATTGTTAATGCTAACCCACCCAAGGATTGAATTCTTCATCCTTGGCTAACAATTATTTTTGAATTACTCTGTCCCACATGCTAATTAAAAATGAGCCCACCATTTTCCATAAGCTTTAACTATTCAGTGGCAGCTTTAGAGCAAAAGTCATAAGGAATACTTGTGCGGCTCCTAGCACCTCATATCAATAATGATTTAGACCCTTGTGTAAATTAATTGAAACAAAACAAATAATTCCATTATTATTTACTCTTTTTTTCATATTTTTTTCAATGAAACATGATTCAGTGCATGTGTTAGTACTTCATATGACCATTCCATGAAGTCATTCCTTGCAGATTGACCACAGATTCTCAATTGGATTTAAACCAGGAGAGTTTCTGAGCCAGGCTATAGTACTTGATTTGCTCACTGGTAAGGCTTGCCAGTGTGTTTTTGCAGTGTTACAATTTTCATACACTTCCTTGGAGTAACATCCATCGCAGACAATGATCGTAGGACAACTAATCGACAATCGAGAAAATAGTGTATGGGTGGGATAAAAATCTGATGCACTCACTGACGACACAATATTTTTCAAGGCTCCAAAATTTTGGCACACAATCCAAAAATAGATTTACATTTCTGCACACCACTGAAAAATGACTTAATCT
The DNA here is from genome assembly GCA_903632075.3 of Acanthosepion pharaonis. NCBI lineage: Eukaryota > Metazoa > Mollusca > Cephalopoda > Sepiida > Sepiidae > Acanthosepion > Acanthosepion pharaonis. Next base: position 242,182 of record CAHIKZ030001622.1, on the reverse strand, counting down.
GAGGAAAACATATAAATTGATTACTCCCTGTCATTCCAGTGGATCTAAAACTGAGCATATGGTGAAAGAAAGGAAACTTAAGCGGTTGTTTCAATTAATTTGCACAAGGGTGTACTTAGTACATTCTTTATTGGTATGTTCATCTTAGTCATTGTATTCATAACATTTTGACCATTGTACTCTCTGACCTTCTCCAGATGTCACTTGTACTCAGTGGTGAATCTACCTGAAGCTTAAGCTTCAGTCTCTCATACCAGAGGAACCCCTGAAGAAAATTTCTTTTAATGAGTGAATTTAAAAACAAAAAAATCTATTTATTTTAAGTGTTTATTAAAATAAGGCTGTTTTAGTGATAGAATTATAAGCCAATGGGCTAAAGTAGTTAACGTTGGACTTACAATATGTTCAAATACCCATTTCATATGGCTTCAAAATTCCCCCTGTAATTGGTCAAATTTCAAAACTTTCTTAGAGGCATGCAGCACCCAAACCCAGAATTGTAGAGGCTCACTGTGCTTGCCAGAATCTACTCATAGACTAAATATTGACAGTTGGGACCTCAATTCTATTGTTGCTGGTTGTAAAGGAGCTCCTATATCTGTTCAAGTTTCAGGGCCCCAAAAATGTAAGTCTGCTACTGGTCACACTCTGTCACTTATTCAGAATTTTAAACCGAATCCTTTATTCAATCAACAGGGTTGATCTTATCCCATAAGCATGTAAAAAAGGATATCACATGTTAGTTAATACTCTGGTCCATTTGTCTGTGTTACTTGACTGTTTCTTCTACTGGAACAGGATATATGACTTTTTTTCACATTACCCAACCAAGTGATTGAACTTATAATTGTTCAGATGCCAGATATGATTTAACCAAAGCTTTACTCGATTTGTGAGTATAACAAGCAAGATGAGAATCCTAGTCCAAATGTAAAGATAGATTAATAATTCATCATCTCAAAAGTTTCTATATAAATTCATTCATGCACTTTTTCAAAATTCTAAATGCTAACTTAAGTGAATACTTGTTTACAAATGATAATTCTTTACTAAACATATTTTCTTCAAAAGGAATGTTTGTTTGTTTTTTCTTCTATATGCCATGACCCTTCAGGACATTGATGATCATGGCTCTCCACAATTTCCGGTCCTTTGTAGCTCTTGATAAATTTTGTCTTTTTGTTGTCTCTCCAAAAACTTGTTCTGCCATCCATTTACACAAGCTCACTATATAGTTCATGGGTGGCATTCCTTTGTCCCTCTTGCCTTCAGTCTGTCCTGTGAGTATCATATTTTCCAAGCCCTCTTTCCTCATTATGTGCCCTAGAAATTTCAAATCTCTCTTCCTGATGTTAAATATAAGTTTCTTTTCTTCCATTTTCTCTAAATTGCTCATGTTTGGTCCATAGTATTCTCAGCATCCTCCTGTAGAAAATGTTTGGTTAATGTTCGTAATTAACAACTAAAAATTTTTATACAATCATCAATAACTTTGAGAAGAGTGGCAGGAAAAAAGTTTTGAGGACTTTTTCTAATTTATATATATATATATATATATCCAGGTAAAATGAGAACAGAGTATGATTCCACTGTTTGTAATGTTTAATTTAAAAGAGGGCTCAATACATATATATATATATATATATATATATATATATATATATGAAAAATAGCCATTTTGTTTCAAACACCATCACTTGATAAGACACCAGAAGTGTTGAAACAAAATGTCTATTTTTGTAGTGATTTTATAACATATTTGTTATAATTTTCAAATAAATAAATATATTTGCTCTACTCTGTATTTAGCACTCTTTTAAGAATAGTATTTGTTGGTTATTGGAATTTATTCCGTATACATCAATCCTATACTTGGAGATATATATAAACACACAGAATACACTAGATCCTGCCCCATAAACCCGTTGGGTTCCTTTAAAATCAGTTCATGATACAAAATGATCAGGTGGCAATATTATCAACTTTATTATTAATTACACACATTTAAATTTGTATTTGCAATACAAATTATTGTAATTGTTTTTGTTATTCACATTATACCAATATTACTTAGATCACATGCAATAATAAATTAATAATAATTATATTTTTTATTACACATATTTGTTTTCTTCACATTTCTTTCAAAATATGTAACATAGGAAAATCAGCATGGATCTATTTATTTACCATCAAGTCATGTGACATAATTTTCCAGCCATACAGATTGTTTTACAATGACACACCCACATAGTGTCTTCACCTATTGAGTACTTACAAACATCCAAGATATTTGTTTATAAAAATAGATCTAGTGTAGCGAATTGTATAAATATATTTTGTGTTATATATATTTAAATTTATTTAATAATGTTCTTATAAGGTATCATGCATGTTTATTATTTTTCACACACATAATAGTTGGAATAAAATATGCAGGTGTTTGTTTATATACACAGATTGATATAAGAATATGTATTGAAAACAAATACTGAATTTTCTATTAAAAATGCTGTATAAAGAGAAAATGGCCCTAGCTCAAAGACTCCTTGTTTAATTTTAATGAAATTTAACACTACATTTGGTAATGGTGGGATGTTCTCCTAAATTGGTTAGGGTATTACATATTGTTTAATCTGTATCTCCGGTACACACACAGATATACAAGATTAGAGCTTTAGAATTTTATATATATATATATATATATATATATATAGTGTATATTTAGGCAGCAATTTTTCATTAATGCATGTTTCATTAAATAATATAGACAAGTTTTGTCTATTTATTTTAAGTAAGTTGCTTTCATATTGTTTGATAAGCTTAATAACATTATCATTGAAAGACGAAAGGAAATCATATTGATACATGTTTAAATCCATTCTAAGCTTTCACCTTACACAAGCCATTATCAAAGATGACAATTACTTTTAAATATATCAACCAATACACGGACGAAACAATAATGATAGTCTGTTTTTGTTGCATGAAAAATTTCAAAGCAACGACAAACTCCTGTATATGAGCTGTGGAAGCGAAAATCGCATCACAGCTCATGACATCACACATGATCACATGAGAATAATAAAAAGAAAGAACATTAAGATATATAATCCGGTGTTCTTATTGATATTTTTATTTTTACAAAACAGTGTTCAATGTAAATTTACAGAACATAAATATTATAAATTAACTGATTTAAAATCAGTTAATTTATAATATATAATAATAATAGCTGGTCACTTGTATTCAAGGATACCCGTCTATTAGGGTGGCTAGCCAATCCCTACTGCAGACGCTCACTCAGGCACATTTGTGTTTGTTCAACACCCACAGAGCCCAGCTGTGGTTTATACTGCAACTATGCTGAGCAGACCTTAGTTACAGTTTCTGGGAGAGAGCTTGTTATCTAGTGTGACCAACAATCTGAACAAGGCCAGCACAATCAAACTCTTGGTCACGATGACTTGTGACTTTGTGCTAGCACAGCTATCGACGATCCCCCAGGTGTTCAACCTACTCGGTTTCTTTGGGTCAACCCGTAGTGTGGTTTTCAGACACTTTCCAACTGTGCTGCACATTGGGATCGCCGCCTCCAGGCCGATAACATCAGGAAGTCTACTCCTGATAAATCCGCCTTGGTGAGATTTGAATCCAGGTCTCATGGTCAGAAAGCAAACATTCTAACCACTTGGCCATAAACCCATATATATATATATATATATATATATATATATATATATATATATATATAATGAAATGGATTAAGTCTGACAATTATTTAATATATTTTCTTTTTATATGTTATTTTAATTGATACAATTAATAGATTAATTACATTTACCTGACTTAATGTTCGAGAAATTTCATCAAAAATATTTAGCCCAGTAAATGTAATTAATACTGTTTATTTTAAAAAAAAAAAAAAAAAAGCATTTACTTAAATAAATTTTACCTATTAAAATAAAGTATAAACAAAAAATATATTCAACAATTGCCAGACTTAATCCATTTCCATAATATGTTGTCAATGTTTACATTAAGTAATTCAGACTTTGCTAACCAGATGCTTCTTTGTGTCTGAATGGTTAACAGCACGTCAGATCAAATGATTGTTCCCATTAAGGGTTACAGGTTTGATTCCTGTCAGAGAAGCCAATATTTTCTAAGAATTCGTTTGAAGGCCAGTATAGGAAATTTTTCTCACCGGAGTTGATCCTTCAAATCAACCATTCGCCCTTGCATGGAGTATTGCTGCTATATATGGTCTGGAGCCCTTTCTGTTTGCCTCAGGGTTCTTGGTAAGATCCAGAGACAGATATGCAATATAAGTGGCCCTGATCTGGCATCTCGTCTGCAGTCATTCTCTCACAGACGTGCCGTCACCTCCCTCTGTCTTTTTTACAAATACTTTCATGGTAACTGCTCCAAGGAGCTGCTTTCTCTGGTTCCCAAACTTCATGAATTTAAGCGTTCTACTAGGCTGGCATCTCGCTCACACCCTTTCACTGTTGAAACTGTTAAATGTAGCCGTCTCTTCTACTCCAATAGCTTCATGTCTTGCACCTCTCACCTGTGGAACTCCCTACCCTCTTCCTGTTTCCCTGATAGCTATAATCTCCAACTATTCAAATGTAATGTCAATCGACGTCGCCAGATGCCCTGATCTATCCCCTATCCTTCTCTTCATCCTTTCCTCTATCACTCCTATTTGCTCTTGCTCCAATTCTCTGTAACCCCTTGTGTGCTAGTGGCTTCCCACCTTGCTTGGGGTGAAACGCTTAAGAAAAAAATGTAATTAATACTGTTTATTTTAAAAAAAACAGAGCATTTACTTAACTAAATTGTATCTATTAAAATAATGTATAAACGGAAAATATATTAAATATATATATTTTTATCTTCTTGTCAGGTGATAGCAGTAATGTGTGGTTTTATTGCTGCTCTTCTACTAATGTTGTCAATTGCTGCAACAACTTGGATTGTCAGTGACTCAGAACGAAGAGGATTATGGGAAATGTGTATTGTCCATTCAATGGATGATATTGAATGCTCAAAGAATGACAGTTACTGTGAGTATTTTGACCATTTCATTTAATCTCCATTCTTGTCTTTCCACATTTAGAAGTTTCTCTAACCTTAACTTTGAAATTGACTACTAAAATCCTACTCCCTATAAAATCCCCCAAAACAGGAAATGTAATACTGTTTAAGATTCTGAAGTGAATCTGATATTTTCCTCCTTGTTGATCTTATTACTACATTTTGGTTAATATGTGATACCAAAATCAAAACACGCATTGGAATAGCGAAAGATGCCTTCCTAAAGCTAAGCAAAGAAACTGGAACATTTCATAAGAAACAAAGAAAAGAGTTCTGAACTGCTATGTAATATCAATCCTCCTATGCGGCAGTGAATACTGGACAATTTTCACACAGATGCAGAAAAGTCTTGAGACAACAGGTATGTGGCTCTACAGAAGGATACTGAGAATACTATGCATGGAGTATATTAGCAATAAACAAATTTTAAAGAAAATAGAAGCAAAAAAGGCACATACTCAAAATTAGAGACAGCTAAAATTTCTTGGGCACATAATAAGAAAGGAGGGCTTGGAGAATTTAACACCTAAGGCAAAAGAGATAAGGGAATTCAGCAGGCCCACCTACCTGACCTGTTGTGAATAGATGATTGAACAGGGGGGTGAGGGAGATAGCAAAAAATAACTTTGAGCTACAAGGGATAGGAAGTTGTGGAGAGCCATTATCACTGACATCCTGAAAGGACACAAAACTTGTAATTAATTTTTTAGGCTTCCTCAGGTATATAATTCATCCAATTGGTGAGGCTACCTATTATAAAAAGTTACAAAATCTTGGCTTCAGTGATTCCTGCAAACTGCCAGTTTGGAAATTTGACAGAAAAAAAAACAAAGAATTAATGAAAATAGAAATATTAATTCATTAAGAACATAGAAAGAAGTGCTTAACTGCTATATAATATGGTAGTGAATCCTCGACAGTTTTCTCACAGATGAAGAAGAGACTTGAGACGACCAAATAGTAGTTCTACAGAAGGATGCTGAGAATGCTATAGATGGAGCATGTGAGGAATGACAAAGTTAAGGGAACAAAAAGGATGCTTATACTTCAAATCAGAAAGAGACAATTGAAATTGCTATAACACATAATGAGGAAAAGGGCTTGAAAAACCTGACACTCACAAGACTTATTAAAGGAAAGAGGAATCTATATAAGAAGCCTGTATAAATGGATGGCATTCTTATTTCATATTCTTTGGCGTGAGATCTTAAACATGTAATTTATCATCTATAAAATATCACTGAAAAAATACTAAAATTAGAGTAACAATCAATAGATGGTAGTGAATGTTGGACAATCTCCTCACAAATGTAAAAAAACAATACAAAAGTACTTCTACAGAAGGATGCTGAGAATACCATGGTCTGAACATGTGAGCAGCAAAAAAGTTTTTAAAAAAAATGGAAACGAAAAAGGCACTTATATTAAGAGTCAGAAAATGATAGTTGAAATTTCTCAGACACATAGAGGAAAGAGGGTTTGGAGAATTTGACACTCACAAGACATATTAAAAGCAGAAGGGACAGAGGAAAGCAGTGAGTTTGTGTAAATGAATGACAGAAGTCGGCAGGGATAGTGAAAAGAAAAATTGTTGGTTTCACTCATCGTGGGAACAACTGCAAAAATATCCCCCTCCCCAAATTTATTGACAAAATACATAAATGCATGCTGGGATTTCTTCATAACCAATAAAATAGGCCACTTCTCAGTCTCATTAGACTTAAGTCTGTTTATTCTTGTCTTAAAGTCAAAAGGTTGTAATCACTTGTCTGTATCCCTTTTTTTGTATTAACACCATTCTTAGTTTGTGAACTTTTTGCCTTCTTACTGTCACTTTGCTTTATTACTGTTGCTTTGCCTTGCATATATTGTTTGCTCGCTTAATATTATTTTTGCCTTATTCTTTTCTCTTGTTATTGTTTATTGCAAACTTTGTTAATTCTGTTTGGCATTTCTGACAATTATATTTAACCATGACCAATTACTCTACAAGCTACAAAGAAAAGAAAATTGTAAAGTCATGATTGCCCACGTCCTGAAGGGATATGGCACAGAGAAGTTCAAACAACGCATAAGATACAAACAGTATTTTGGTTAAATGTTTTAACTGATTAATACCCACCAACCCACAAAATGGGAAAGGTGGGCATTAATAAGTTATCGACAGAAACCTATAATTAATACTGGATTTTGATTTTTATCTTTATAATTAACATTGGATTTTATTTTGAGCCATAATGGATTAAATTCATGTCTTCCTTTTTGTCTCAATCTTAATATTCTAACTTCATCCTTTCCATCTATTCTGTGGCTTTAACTTCTCCAATATTAAGGGAATAAAAGTACTCCATTTTATCCTCTTTGTCTATTTATCAGCCATTTTCAATTTATTATAAAAAGTAGAGTAAATATTAATATTGTTACCACATTAAACCTCTTAAATTTGTTATGTGTATGATTCAAAAGGAAAAAAAAGCTCCTTCTTTAAAAAGAAAAATGTGACAGAAAAATAATTACTAATTACTAAAAAAAAAAAAAAGGAAATGGTCACTAACATACTAATTAGACATAAAACGGTTACTAACATATTCATTGAAAGTAGAAAGAAGTGGCATTTCTTGGTTTGTCTGCCTTGTGCATAAGACAGAGTAGTGTAGATGTCAATACTATACCATTTTCTTTGCTTAGAAAAGGAAAAATAGATGTCAAGGACTTTCATGTGTAAATTGAAATCCTCTGAGTACATGAGGTGGCAGTAATGTTTCAGCTGGTATATTAGAAGCCAGTTTTCTTCTGTGGTTCTCTTTGCCTATGGATTATATACCTACCAAAAGATGAAGAATGAATCAACTGAAATATAGTAGTCACATCAAGAACAGAAAGGAAAAGTTCAATTGTCTTTGAAATGTTAATTATTTTTCTCAAATTATAAACAGGATAATATTTAAGCATTTTTCTATTGTCAAATTGTTGACAAATCCAAGTTGTTTATGCTTAAGTTGGACTTATGGATTGCTTAAAATGATTGTTAGGTTTATCAAGTAAACATTTAACACTTTTTATTCTCAGCATTAACTATATTGAACAAGATATTTAACAGTTTGTTTCACCATTTTTAGTCATATTTCAGATAACTCCACAATTCCATCAACTGAAAACATTTCTCAGTGGAATAACTACTGTTGGTGCCTTTCACAGTCTTCCAGAAAATTAACCAAATTTCTACAAAGACTGAAATAAATGATAACATGTAATGGTAATATTAACTGTTTGCTTATGAGGAAACATTTGGCATTCATTGAGAAAACGGCAAGTGCTGCCATCAGTTGAAATTTATAAAATCTTTTAAAGCAATTTGTCAGCAAAATAAGTTTCTCTAGTTCAGTAACAGTTATTGCTCTTTCGAGTATTGATGGGGTTTCCTTTCTAACTTTTGTTTGAAATCATGTGGAATGTCAAAATCATGTCATTATTTTCTTTCTGAGTTAGATGTGCTATCCATTTTAGTTATTGCTGCTGTTGGTAGTCCTCAACTGATGTGATTTCTGTTATTTGGTAAAGTTCTTTGTAATTCTCTACTACTGGTTCACAATGAATAAGGATGGTCCTCCTGCAGGCCTCACTTTCTGGAAGCTATTTTTAATCTGAGTAAACAGTTGCACATTAGATGCCATGTATGACATCCATGTGAAAGTTTTGATCGGATGAGGCTATTTAAGAGCATGAGTTTTTTTTTTTGTTTTTTTAACGTTTTGGTTTTGAAGCAACTAATTCTACTTGTTTATATTGTATTTATTAGACTGAAGCATCAAAAAAAATTAAATAACATTGGGACCAATTCTTGTATAAAAATTCGGAAACCCAAGTACTGGTGAAAATCCCAAATTACTTATAAAACAAAAGAAATTACGTATTCATAACTGTACACTGGATTGTTGAGCTCGACATTCACTTTTAATATTACCATTGACAATAACTGACTTGCAAATCTCAAAACACAAGTGTTATTCATAAATATACACATTGAGAAAATGTTATATACCATACATAATTGTGTATAAGTCTACTTCATGTACACTCTTGTGCAAATTAATTGAAACAAAACAAATAATTCCATTATTATTTCCATTTTTTTTTTCCAATGAAAGATGGTCCAGTGAACATGTTTAGTACTTCATATGTCCATTCCACAAATTTGTTCCTTGCAGATTGACCACAGATTCTTGATTGGATTTAAATCAGGAGTGTTTCCAAGCCAGTCGATAGTACTTTTCTCACTGGTAAGGCTTGCCAGTGTTTTTATGCAGTGTTACAATTTTTGTACATTTCCTTGGAGTAACAACCATCGCAGACAATGACTGTAGGACAACTAATTGACAGTCAAGACAATAGTGTCTGGGCATGATAAAAAACTGATGCAATCACAGATGACACAATATTTTTCATGGTCAGATTTCATCATACACCCCAAAAATAGATTCATATTACTGTACATCACTGCAAATGATCTAATCTGAGGAAAAGATAGAAATTGATTGCACCCTGTCACTCCAGTGGTTCTAAAACTAACCATATAGTGAAAGAAAGGAAACTAAATCTGTTGTTTCAATTAATTTGCACAAGGGTGTATAGTGCAACACTTGAATTTGTTTTGTGAAAAACATTATATTTCATATAGCTCAATATATAATGTGACCCCAGCTTCTGAGCAATAGGGCCTACTGTAATCAAATATTGCAGTACTGGGCATCATCCTAGACATATTTTATAATGGGTAATAGTCTTCATTCTTTTTTTTGTACAAAGCTACCCCCAAAATTATGAGAAAACATCTTACCATAAAATATCTGATACAAAGATTTAGATACTCTACTCTTTGTTTTCAAAAAAACCCGATTTAGCCTCTTCAAAAGAATGACCTGTGTAGTGTGTGACCCCCTGTCTTTTTCATAAAAAAACTTGCACTATACTCAAGTATATATGTTAAGAAAAAATATACAAGATAAAGGGCATTAACCTCTTGGGCCAAATTAATCTCTGATTTTTTCTTTGGATTTCTACATTAGCAAAATTATTCAAACCCAAACCGATTACTGTATATACTTGCATATAAGTTGACTTCATACATAGTACGACACTTGGATTTTTTGTGAAAAAAACTCATTTATTATACTGCAGTCCTGACTTCTGAAAAATCCTAGTAGGCCTACCATAGTCAAATATTGCATTACTAGGCATCATCCTGGAAATATTTTATAGAAAATAAATGGTCTTCCTTCTTTTTTGTAAAAAAGCTGCCCTAGTAAGAAAAACCACTTACCATAAAATATATATGATACAAAGATTTAAATACCTTACTTTTGTTTTCATTCATATCTGACTCTGTTAGCTCCTTTACCCTGGGCCTGCCTCCTATATCACCTAAGTTTCTTCCTTTTTTTTTTTTTTTTTTTTTTTTTTGTTACATGAAGAGCAAAACCTCATCCACTATGTATGCCAATTAAAATCAAGAAATTCCTTACATAAATGAAGAATTAATAGATTTCTTTCCTATCTCAAATTTGCATTCATCTTTGTATACTTCCTGAAGGGGCATAACATTTTTCTTCCTATATGTCAGGATTGCTGACCGTAATTCAAAGTCAAAAGGGGAACATGCATAATCTATTTCTCCTTTATAGCAAATTATCACAAGGTCACAAGTTTGGACTTTGAAGAACTGGTGCTATGTTTAATTCATGGCCACTCCATCATCAAATACATTTTTCATTCAGAAATTCTCCTTTGTGAAGAGCACAGAATGCCAATGATCTATTTTACTGGTGAAATTTTTGACACCTCAAGCTCTTTCTTATGCAGTTTTGAAAGAAATCATTCCTGGAACATAACACTTGCAGGAGAAAATATGGGCTTATTGCAGAAAATTTTCCCCCAAAGACACTGTCCAGTCCTTACATATATGGCAGTTATCATACTTGGCAAATAGAAAAGATGAAGAATAAATCAACAGAAAGATACTGAGTTCTCAACGATTTTAAAAGGAAACTTATACTCTATTTTATCTATATTAAATTATGATAATTCTTTCTATAGAATTATTTCAGCTTCCATTATGGAAAATGAATAGAACACTAATAAGGTAATTTTGGATTCATGCCTTATTCAAACTTTTTTGTTAATGCTCATCTCTCCAGGACATATTAGGAAAGATATTGGAATGGTTTTTCCATTGCCTTCTCTATACTTTTGAATTTAATTTTCCTTCTTTTAAATTGGTTGCTAAAGTTAGAGAGCCCAGTCTACTCTGCTATTTAACCCATAGCTGAAAGGGGGAAGAGATGGATTCATGTGTTTCTTGTGCCAATGTGAATGCAACAGACTAGCATGGAATTTGAATTTCTACTGTCAATGCTGATATCATTTATGCTACCAGCATATCCTCTTCTAAACATAACATGAGATCATTTCATGATTATAAGCAGATAAATTTATATTCTTTTTCTTCTATGTACCATCTCCCTTCTGGATATTCGCAATCATGGCTCACCACAACTTCCTGTTCTTTGTAGCTCTTAATAAATCTTGTCTTTTTGTTATTTCTCCTAAAACTTACTCCACAATCCATTTACTCAAGCTCACTAAGTAGGTTATGCATCGTTTCCCTCTACCTGTCCTTTGAGTATCAAATTTTCCAAGCTCTCTTTCCTCATTATGTGCCTTAGAAATTTCAAAAATCTCTTTCTAATGTTAAGTATAAGTTTCCTTTTCATTTTCTCTAAAACTTTGTCGTTGCTCACATATTCAGTCCACAGTATTCTCAGTATCTTTCTGTTGATTTCATTCTTCATCTGTGAAAAGATTGTCGAGCATTCATTGCCATATCAGAGGATTGATATTGCATAACAGTTCAGTACTCTTTTGTTTGTTTTTAACAAAATTTTCCTGTTTCTTCATGCTTAGCTTTTGGAAAGCATCTTTCGCTATACGAATGCACCTTTTAGATATCAGCATCATGCTTTCTGGCCTCTATTAAAATGCATCCCAGATATATTTAAATTGTTGTATTTGCTTTATTATGGTACCTCCAATTTATAATTCACAATATTTGGTTGTTACTTTTTCTGACAAACATGCATTCTATTTACATTATTCGGACTATTGTCCTCATCTTTGTCACCATATTTATTATGTTTCAGCCATTGTACACTCTGGCCTTCTTCAGGTGGTTGGAATGTCAAACTTAACCCTTTATTTTGCTCACTGGGGTAGACTGTTCTAGTGCCATGTTTAATGGATGTCAGTTATCAGTTATCTCCTGTTAATTCCCCTTTCCAAGTTCTTCACTGCCTTAACTGGGTATTGAACTCACACTCTTTGAGTCCTGTCACTAGATCTAACCAACGCTTTTATCCACTGTGCCATGTGTCCTCAAGGTGTTGGTTAGATCCAGTGACAGGACCCAAAGAGTGTAATAAATATGGCGACAAAGATGAGGACAATAGTCCGAATAATGTAAATAGTGTACATAATACCCCATCTCAGAAATATAAACAAATACATGCATTCTATCTGCTTACAATTAGTCCTTTCTTCTTACTTTCCTTCAATACTTTCTGTAGGAGTTCTGTTTTAAAATCAGCAGTAGTACCATTAACAAAGTCTTCATCAGATTTTGAACGACAGTCAAACAAACTTCGTTACTTAAACATTACAATGTAACCGGGTTAACTTGGTAATTTACAAGGTACATTCCAGAAGTTTTGACATTTATTAAATACAAAAAAGTACAAAACTCTAATCTCCTTCAAAGTAGAATCCTCTTCCTTCAGTGCACTTGTTGTAGTGCATTAACCACTTTATGAAGACCCCATGGAAGTTATCCAAATTCAAGGTTTCCAGGTGCCTTGTCACAGCTCCATTCACCTTCTCAATATCTTCAAAACGATTGTCTTTGAAATCCTCCTTCAGATTGGAAAACAACCAAAAGTCACAGGGAGCAAGGTTTGGACTGTCGGACGAATGATGGATAATTTTGATGTCCATCTGTCAACACAAAACTTTATTACATAATGAGCTTTCAAACTGTCTTTACACCTCAACGGCATACAGTAAACTAGTCAGCTGTGACAAGCATTGTTTAGTAGGCTGTACTGAAAGATGTATTCTTTGTAAGAAATCATTTTGTAGATCAGGTTTCACCGACATATTTTTGTTAAGTGGGTTTTTGTCAAGAGAGCATATTTACCAGAGAGCATGCATTTCTCTTTAATGAAAGTCATCCAAAGTCAAGATGTCTAGGAGCCTTGTCACAGCTTCATTAACCTTCAAAACGACTGCCTTTGAAGTCTTCCTTGAGATTGGGGAACAACCAAAGGTCATGGGGAGCAAAATCTGAATTGTAGTCTGGATTGTAAAGAAGCTGAAGGAATTTTGATGTCCATCTCTGTCAACACAAAACATTATACATATCATCTTCCAAATTGTCAATACATCCTGACTGAATTCTTCAAACTAGTCATCTGTGATAAGTAGTGTTTAGTAGGCAAAGTGTCCTAAGAGCCATTACAGCCATTTCTTTCAATCTGAAATAACAAAAATTAGCAGCTCAGTTTATTTGATCTATAGGAATTCTATACTAAAATTAGAATAATCTAGAAGTTATAACTACTTCTGGTAAAAAAAAAAATTGCCTCTCATATGTTTTTTTTTTTTTTTTTTTCTTTTTATACTAAAAGTGACCCAGTAGAAAGCTGAAGAGTCACACATGGTATATTGTCATTGAATGAAGTTTCTGATATGAATGTAATAAGGGGTAGAAGTGAAGATAAGGAGGATATATATCAACTGACCTTTGACATGAAGAGCTTAAGATTGTAGTGTTCAGGGTTTGATTGATTGATTTGCTTTTACAGTTTATCAACCTTTTCCAGGTTATTTAAAGTCTGAACATATTTTTGGATTGTAATAATTTTTGGAGATAAAAAATCCTACTGTTTAACCCATAGCTGAGGCAGAAGCAATGAATTCATACCTTTTCTAAAGGTATTTGCACATAGGTGAATATAACAAAATATAATTCAGACTCAGGTCTCATTCCAAGAAATTATCATAACAGTCACCCCCCCCCAATCTAATGTCTAGGGAAGCATCCACATGAGAATCTATTATAAGTAGCAGTTCTTAGAAAAAAGTTGTTTGAGAGGAATTTCCTCCTTACAAATGGAATACAGAAGAAGTGTGAATCATTTGATTCAGTGGATCTAGGATGATGAATTTTAGTTGTAAAGGTCTGAACTGGAAGAACTAAAGAACAATCATCATTTACCATGAAAATGGCAAGAAACTTGCAATGTCACATCTTTTATTATTTCTGTCTGGATTTCGTGGATGAGGAATTCTCATCATTGTTACTGTTATCACGTTTCGACTGTTGTACACTGACGTTCATCAGGTGTATGATAATCCAGGTAACCTACAATGAATTTCAAACCGGAATGTAAAATATAATCTAGCCCTGTTGGCAACCCTTAGAATATGCAAACTGCATCCCCTACAAAAGAGGGAGAGCTCCCCTCAAAAGGGATCATCTTTGATGTGCAGGATTCCTAAAGTGGCCATATATATATATATGAAACTTTCTGACACTAATATAAACCATATAAACTTGTATCTACCAATGTATTAATTCCTTGTGACTTTTAACCTATAAAACTTGATATATCTAAAGTGATTGTTTTACAATGAAACACTGTTTTACTTAGATTTTAGAAGCATTTTATTGAATAATTTTTGTGGTAATGTTGTCATTGTTTAAAATAGCCAAGAATTAAGAAAGCTGTAGTTAGAGAGAGTATCAAAGGAACAGAAGACTAGGTAGGGGAAACAAAGAAGTGGTTTATTAAATACTCATAGAATGGATATACTTGAATAAATCAAATACTACTCAAATCCTACTCTAATGTGGCTACTTGCCATATTTATTAGTAGGAGCAGTCTATTGTCACAGTAGTAGGGAAGAGCAGGAAGTACACTGAGTCCTATGCTACAATAATTTTAATATTCAATTTTTGTTTGTTTTCAATTCTCCTAACATGTGAGTGGGTGGTGCTCTAATTAATTTTCATTTATTAAATTTATATTTGTATATAAATTTGTATTTAAACTTCTGTAGTTATTTGATTTTAACATCGTTGTTTTTATGCAAAATAAAAGATACCTACTTTTTGTCTTACTATCGATGGTTAGTTCTTTCTTCTCATTTTCCTTTTCTACCTTGACTAGGAAGTCCTGTAGTTTTCCCTTAAGTGAAACCTACAATACATAAAAATATAGATGTAATGTATATACTTGTTTAAAAGGGGAAAAATATGATAAAATGAAGTGGGGTAGTCTATATTCAAGGTCAATATCTTTTTGATATTCATCAACTTCAATATCTATGTTAAAAAAAAAGGCACCAAAATATCTGAAGTGATTGCTCTACAATGAATCACTTTTATTAAGATTTTAGAAGCATTTTACAGAATATTTTTACTACTCACAGTTTTTATTTATGTTTTTATTTATCCCAACATGTGAATGGCAGGTTTCCTAATTAATTTTCATTTATTAAATGTTCACTATATAAAACTTTAATAACTTTGCAAAATTAGAACTACTTGTAAGACATTAAATAGTTTTCAAGCTTTTATAATGCACACGTTTCACTCCATTTTATTCTATATTAAATTCCGTCACATTCAAAAGATGGTGCTATTGTCTGTTAAACATAAGTAAACAAACATTTGAAACTTTATAAGATGATAAAAAAAATCATTGTGTTATCAAGCTACAAAACAAAAACTATACTGTAAATCAGTGCTTCTCAAACTATGTTGAATGGGCATCTTTTTTTCTCTCAATGTGTTACGTACATGTAATATTTCATGGTTATTAATTTATACAGAAAACGATATATATAATGAATATAATAAAAGTTGACTATTTTTTTATCTTCCATTAATTTTGCTTAAAATAATTCAATATCAAAACATAAAAGATAATAAAAAAAAAAATAAGCAGTTTATTAACACAAAAACAAAAATTATATAACCTTAATAAATGATTCCTTAGCAAGGCCTGGACACAGTTTAAATGTCAAAATATTAGGAAAATCTATGACAAAGTGGAAAAAAGTTTTCATGTGGTACACTTTATCCTTTAAGACTTCATTAGACTAATGTGATGCTTACATTGATGTAGCTACACATATGCATGAAGGAGAGGGGACATTGAAATTATAATTCTATTATTATTTTTTTTTAATGTGTTTTTGGTATGATCCCAGTTCTTCTCTTTATCCTTTCCCCAAACACCCCTCTTTACATCGCCCTTTCTGTAACCCTTTGCATTCTAGTGGCACTCCCACCCTGCTTGGGGTGATATGCTTAAAAAAAAAAATATAGTTTTATAGCTATAGTATTATAGCTAATTCCATTTACTTCCTTTTTCTTTGTTTTCTCATACAAAACTTTTTTTTTTTTCCATTATGTCATAGATTTTCTTAAAATTGTTCCAGATATATTGTGTTATATACCGTACCTATGAATACTAATGGGTATGTCCCGATCCTCATAATTACGTTGGACACTATTGTGAGGGTAATATGCTAAGTAGTCCACCACTAGCAGTGGTTTATGTATTTCACGCCACTGGTGAGTATTGAATTTTGTTGATGTTATAAAGACGACCATTTTATTTCCAACCTGTTTTGTTTATTCCTCATTCAGTAACCCTTTCTAGGTTACAACATATAGAAATATCATTTTCCCATATTAAAACTACATAAAAATATTCTCCACTCATAAGAAATTACAAAACTTCACCATGTGTCAATAAGGTGTTGATTAGCCAAAAAATCTACACATTTACCTCAGGTTCTACATTGAGGTCTGGATTTTTTTTAATGATTTCTTTAGTATAGAATAGGTGGAGTGGCTTATATATTTACAATTTTTCTGATAGGTCTTTATATATATTTTAAATCAATTTCTTTTAATCCAACATTATTTATTATGGCAAACATTATTTTTAGTATTAGGTCAAGCTGGTTTCTAGTAGCCAAATTGGTAACTACTCTTCGGTGACAGAAATGATTATCCTCATGGCAAAAGGTTGATACATGATTGGTTCTTGTTGGGAAGTATATTTTAATTTAGTGAGATATCTCGATTGAGGACAGTTTGTATTAATTTTACTGTTTAAGAAAATTTTAAAAAATGCTGGGATGTCAATTCAAACTCATGTCTCCACTAAAAATAACATTTATAGTAATCAAAAAATACATTTATATACAAAACTGAGAATAATATTACACAAGAAAAATGAGGTGTTATTAAAATCAAAAAGAATCTCTACATACCTGATGCAGGGAAGAGAGTCACACTCTTTCATCTTGTATCCAAAACTGCCATTCTTCAATTGTTGGCTTTATGTCACCACTAGACCACCCATGACCTGTTAGGTCAATCTTGTTGTGTTATTGTTTACATTCAGTTTCATGAAGAGTTTGTGGAAGTAGAGATATTTTAAAAATAGATTTATTTGCAGTTATTGAAGTTAAGGTTCAACATTAAAAATTTGTCTGTTTGAAGAAAATTGAAATAAGATACTTACTGTAAAAACAAATCATATTTTTAAATCACATACACATATATATATATATATATATATATATATATATATATATATATTACCCACTGAATGTTCATATTATAAAACATTGAAATTGCTTTCAATATTAACAAAATTGTCCATTTGAAGAAAGTTAAAATAAAAATATTTAAAATATTGCTTGTTTAAAGAAAGTTGAAATATAAATGAGCATGCACACAATCCCAGGAAGGTGGAAAGAGAGAGTTTTTTTTTCTCTCCATTTCCTTCACTTCCTACACGATAATAAATTCATATCTTTCTTTCACCACTCTATATATATATATGACTTCAAGACAAACACACAAGCAACATTCACAGATTTTTTATAGTAATAAAGATTAACAGACTCTGACTGCTGATTAGTGTCATACTGATTATCACTTGAATGTTTTGGAATCAGTATACATGGAGGGTTTCATTGGTAACAAAGAAAAGAGTACTGAGCTGCTACATGACATCTTTCCTTCTTTATGGTAAGAAATGTTGGACGATCTCAAAGATGAAGAGACTTGAGGCAACAGAGGTATGGTTCTACAGAAGGATGCTAAGGCTATGATGAACCGAGCATGTGAGCAACGATGAGGTTTTGGAGAGGATGCAGACAAGAGGGGCTTATACTTAATATCAGGAAGAGGCAGGGACATGTAATGAGAAAGGAGGGTTTGCAGAATCTGATACTCACGGGTCAAATAGAGGGAAAGAGAGACTGGGAAAACAACGCATGACATACCTGGCAGACTTAAGCAAGTGGATGACAGAACATGGTCAAAAGGGAGGAGACAGAGGGAAAAAATTTATTGAGAGCTACAAGGGACAGGGGTAAGTGAAGAGCCATGATCACCAACATCCTGAAAAGACATGGCACATAAAACAAAAGAAAACATACATTAAGTCCTACCAACCATCTCTCTGTAAACAGGAGTGGTTGATGGGCTTATTAGATTTTAATGTTATATTTTTTGTTTTTTTATATAACATTAATCTGGGGTTGTATAATTTTTTTTCAAACTGTCCACTTTTTTTTTTTTGTCCTTGATTTTTGCGTTTATGAGAGAGGACCGATAAAAAGGTTTAACTGTTTTTAATCATCATATTTCAGTATTATCAATTTACAATATATATATATATATATATATATATATATATATATATATATATATTTTTTTTTGTTTTTTTAACATACCCAAAATTTTTTTATAGCTGGCCTTTTAATATGTTAGTTTTATTGCACTAAAAACTTTTGTGCCTCTGTGAAAATTCCATTTTTTTTTTTTTATTGTTACCATTTGGTAGCCCAACTAATCAACTGGGATACAATCCTAATCTGAAAGTCAATCTTATTCAATATGAGCCCAGTAAAAAATATGATTTTCATTATCACATCAACCATAGAAACATCAGCAGGAATACTTTTTGTTACTGAAGCCATTATATAGAAATTTCCTAAAATTGACTAAAGGCCATATTGAAAAAACAGAACTTAAATTGGTGCAACACTATCTTCCTTCCAGATGAGGAGAGTCTACTTGCCAGCTTTAAAAATTGACATTCAAAATCCTAGGTTTCTACCTGAGATTATACAGTGACCACTTCTTTTATGTGATGTATCCTTTCAGGATGTGTGTGATCATAGCTCTCCACAATTTCCTATCCTTTGAAGTATCTATTTAAACAAGTTTGTTTGGTAGGTTACTTTCTGCTTCCAACTACTCCTTGTGACTTCAATGTCCTGTGAGTATCAACATCTCCAACCCTTCTTTCCTTATTATCTATCACAGAAATTTCAAGTGTCTCTTTATAGCTCTAAGTGCAAGTATCCTTTTTGTTTCCATTTTCCTTAACTTCCATATTCTCAGCATCCTTCTGTAGAACAACATCTGTTACCACAAGTTTCCACTTTATCTGTGAGAAAATTGCTCAATATTCACTGCTATATAGAATGATTGATATTACATAGCAATTCTGTATTTTTTCTTTGTTTCTCATGAAATTTTCATGCTTTAGATTTTGGAAGGCATCTTTCACTATTCCAATATACATTCAGATACTTTTTTAACATCTCCAATTTGTAATTTGCATTTTGTGCTGTCCCTCTTGCTAACAGTCATACCCAACTGATCAATAAGAAAAAGCGTTCAATTAGAATGGCGCAAAAACAGCATCATGTTTAGATGTAACAGAGTCTATCTTCTTAAATTACTTTAAAGTACTTTCATTAAAAAACATTTTAAATTAATGCAGTTACTGATATAACAGAAGTAGTCTGTATTTATTCAATCGAAGTTAGCCAAGGACATGAAGGGGTAAAACAGGCAACATGAAGACCCACTTCAGACCACAATTATTTTTGAGTTTTTGAAACTCAATTTGTCAGTGTGCTACCAGGGATGTAAAAGAGGATACATTTATATAGCAATTGTTAAGTTGGATGAAAATTGGTTGAAAAATCAATGAAAAATAAAAGAAACCAGTAAAAATTGTATTTTTAGTTATTTATGTGAGTTTTTACTATATGGGTTGACTCAGTTATCAAGTTAAATGATTATAAAACAATCATAAGTAAAAGAGCTTTTAAGATAAGTAAAAGCATTTTTATTCCCCCCCCGCCAATTTACATAGTTTGATTCTTTGCTCATTACATGGTATTGTGTATCAGTTGTGGAAGACTAAGATTTTGTTTGGGATATAACACAAGGTAGTAGTCAAGATAGACATGGATAAAATCAAAACTGATATGTAGTCAAGTGAGATACTCATGAGAGAAATATTCCATGAATTATCACATTGTGGTAGTCAAGATTTAGTCTCTGCTAGTTTCATTACTGGCTGAAGGCATTGCTGTTGATGGAAGCACTTCAACATCACCACTGATGGTCTGGGCAGTTGTGTAATCTGCTACACTCGATTAAGTTTGCCTGCTATGGGGGTCCATTGCTAATGTCAACCAGGTTAGATTTGTCTTTGTAGGTGGAATCAGCTTTGGCTTATAGTGAGTCAGTCACTCAGGAATGGCTGCTGCAAAAACTGCATGGGCCTTTGTATGTTTGATCAGCAAAGATATTTTGCTCTGGTATTTTTAGGGCAGCATTCCAGAAGTGGGTGTGTGAAGCTGGACAAAATTAAAGTTTGTTTTGTCATATGAGTTGTGGATGTTGAAATGAGCATTTATGTTTGTCTTAAAGAATTGGAGTTCCAACAGGGTTCAAAAACATCATTAGGTGAAGAACTTATTGATGTATGTATGTATGTATGTATCAATGTGCTAGTGTATGTGTGTGTGAAGGTAGGACTATAAGTAGTTTGTGGCTCTGAGTTCATAAAAAAATGCTCCTCAAAGGTCATGTCTTACAATCCAATCAAATCATTTACATCAACAAAACTCTTTGTCCCAAACTGCTGTATTTAATGATATATAAGGAACTACTCATTTTAGCAAGGAATATTAAGACAAAAATTGTTGGATAGTATATACCAAGGGTCGGCAACCTGCGGGCCACATCCAGTCTGCGAAGGCATTTTGACCGGCCCGCGAGCCTGATTACCAATGACTCGATTTTTTTTTGAATGAGAGACATTTTGCAGGCTTTCTTTTAGACTATCTGCTAGTTATCTTTCATGAGACTTATTTTACCAAGTTGCGTTGTCTACGTTTAATGTCAAAAAATGGATACATATTTGTTATGACCCTTGACTACATTAAAAGATAACAGAAGCGAAAGGAACGATAAAGTGAAAGAGGCCAGGGAGAGATTGACATGCGAGGTAGCAGAAATCTAAAGACAGTTAAACATATGCGCATTATACATACATGCCTCATGAATGTGTGGATGATATCGCATATGTACATACATAAGTGTATATGTTTGCAACTATTTGTACTTGTATGTATGGGTATATGTGCTTCGTTTTTGTTTGATGTGTGTGGTTCGTTTGTGGAACAATTTTCAATAACAGTTTCAAACCTACATGTCATAATTTCATCCATTTCACTTCAGTTGGTTTTTTTTCACTTTGAAGTATTTTGACGATCCTTGAGGAAAAGTAATTTTTGTTAGGTGTTTTTTAATTTTAGATTTTCTTTGCTTTTTCTGATTTCTCAATGTTTATTTTCATTATGGTTTTAAATATTTAGGTTGACAGGGGTCAGCATATATAATTTTCCTTAATTTTAAATTAATGGCCTTCGTTCAGCCCGCAACTTGTCATTACAACACGATCCTACCCGTGGGGTCGAATGAGTTGCCAACCCCTGGTATATACAATGTTATTGGAATTTGCTTGGTATGCTATTAAGAAGATTCTTTGTCAAGATATCTACACTAAAAAGAGTACAGGGAAAAATGGGCTCAGGAATTAATGGATTTTTTATTTATAATCTAACATTATCTCTTTATTACTGCAGTCGCTCTCTCACAGACGTGCCGTCGCCTCTCTCTGTCTTTTTTACAAATACTTTCATGGTAATTGCTCTGATGAGCTGCTTGCCCTGGTTCCCAGACTTCATGAATTCAAACGTCCTATGAGGCTGGCATCCCGCTCTCACCCTTTCACTGTTGAAACTGTAAAATGTAGCCGTCTCTTCTACTCCAATAGCTTCATATCTTGCACCTCTCGCCTGTGGAACTCCCTTCCCTATTCCTGTTTCCTTGATAGCTATAATCTCCAACTATTCAAATGTAATGTCAATCAACATCTCCAGTTGCCTTGATCTATCCACTATCCTTCTCCTCATCCTTTCCTCTATCACTCCTATCTGTAGACTGTTCTAGTTCCACATGCCATGTTTAATGGATGTCAGGTATCACTTATCTCATGTTAATTCCCCTCTCCAAGTTCTCCACTGCCATAGCCAGGTATTGAACTCACACTCTTTAGGTCCTGTCACTGGATCTAACTAATGCCTTTATCCACTGTGCCATGTGTCCTTGAGGACACATGGCACAGTGGTTTCTTTCATTCTCTCTTTTTCACACACACACACACACACACTTTTTATTCTTCATCTTTTATCAGTGCCTTTATTATTCTATTCTTTATTCACCCCTCTTTAATATTTTGTATTCTATAATTTCTTTATAATTTCTTTCCTTTGTTTTTTCGTCCCTTTATTCCTTCTTTTTTCTGTTTCTCTCTCAAACATTTCATATTCTTATCTCAGTCTACTTAACACATTGACAGCCAACCATGAGATAAATTATGTTCAGCAGGTTTTATTTTGATACCAACTACATCTCATATTTGGCATTTCCCGATACATTTTCATCTGCAGGCACCAACAACTAGCTTATACTTTTAGTGTGAAAAACAATAACTTTAGTTGAAGAAATAAATCAACTCATAAAAATCTTTTATTGCCAAAGTTGGTTATTATAAAGTTGGCATTTAAAGTCAGTTTTTGTAATTGACCTCTGGAGGTCACCGTGTTAATATTTTGTTATCTTTCATTCTATAGTTTTTCTTTCTTTATCCATTTATCTTTTGTAGAAGAAATTGTTTTCCTATTCTTTATAGAATATTCCAGACAAGCATTGTCTGAAAAACTGAGTTTACAAAGAAGTCATTTAATTGTCTGAAAAAAAAGTCTTTTACTGTCTTAATTTCTGAGATGAGGATTATTTTACATTTGGATTAAAGTCATCATCTTTGTTATCACATTTTGACCATTAGATACTCCAGCCGCCTTCATGTGTTTGTCAATATGAGTAAAGGAATTTGAATAAGTTGAGCTTATTAGCCAAAAAACAATCATCACTATTAACAATGATAAAAATATTGTATGAAATTCTTTTTTTCTTATTAAAAAATCTGGAATTCTGATAATGGAGCACCAATCTTACCAACATCTCCATACAAATACAAGGCATGAGTTTTTTTGTAGCCAGACATTGCTAGATGTAATTGTATTTAATCAACAGGGGTAGACTGTTGTTGTTGTTGTTGTTCTGCTGTCCATGTCTAGGGATATCTTGTTTATTATTTAATACTGCTCATGTAGCTCGTCATGTTCCCGCTGAATCTGCACAATCTGGCACCCAATTCATGAACCAATGCTTTAAGCCATAAGGTTATCAATCCTGAACTTAGAATTTAGAGTCTTAACCCTAATTTGCTCACTGCTAAATCCTTATCTGAATAATGTTTACGATTCTTCACAACATTACACAATAACTTGCATTATTTACATTATTTGGACTGTTATCCTCATCTTCATTGCCATATTCACAACGTTTTGGCCTCTATATCTCTGAGATGAGGTATTAAGATTACTTGCATTATTTACATTATTTAGACTGTCATCCTCATCTTCATTGCCATATTTGATTTAGCTGTTTTTTATGTCTCTGAAATTAGGTATTATGATTAATTGTATTATTTACATTATTCGGACTGTTTATCCTCATCTTATATTGCCATATTCACAACATTTCGGTTAAATATAAAAAAGAGATGAGGTATTATGATTATCTTGCATTATTTACATTATTCCGATTGTTATCCTCATCTTCATTGTTATACATTCCAATGTTTCAGCTGTTGTACGCTTTGGCCTTCATTCAGGTGATTTTAATTTTGAAACAAAACCAAAATTTAAATGTTATAAGGTAGGTTTTCTAATTCCACATGCCATGACTTTACTAGATGTCTAAGTTATATCACCTTTAACTCATGATTCTCCAAGTTTTTTGGTTCACCAAAAAATGTTGTTCAGCTCAGGATTGAATAGATAGAAAATGAATACAAAATATTTACTGGAACCAGTAATTTTTTTTTATTTAAATAATGCAAGTAATCATAATACCTCATCTCAGAGATATAGACAGATATTACACAATAACTCATCCTCTATTTACATTGTTCGGACTGTTGTCCTCATCTTTATTGTCCCCAAGGACACATGGCTCCTGTAGATAAAAGCATAGATTGAAGTAATCCAGTGGCTTGACAGTTCAATATCTGGCTAGAGCAGAGGTGAACAAAGAAACTTGGAGAATTGAATTAACAAAGGGAAATAACTGAAACTGAGACATCCAGAAAAGGCATGGCATGTGGAACGAGAACAATCTACATCAGTGGACTAAATAAAGGGTTCAGTTGAAAATTCTAATGTATATCACGAAAAGAAAGTTGAAGTGTACCACAGCCAAAACATTGTGAATATGACAACTGTCCAAGCAATGTAAATAGTTACAATACCTCATCTCAGAAATATAGACAGAACTTATTTTCTGTTGCTCAAATAATGAACACTACAACAAAATCAATTCTTTTTTTTGGTTAGGGGGGGGTATCAAATATTACTTCTTCAACATGGAAATTCCAAAGACTTTAGAAATATTAATTCTTTCTCTTGCTCTTTTCTTTTAAAATCTGTTTCTAATAATATGTTATTAAACTAGGAAGCTTATACTTAACATCAGGAAGAGGCAGATAAAATTTCTGGGACACATAATGAGAAAGAAGGGTTTGGAGAATATGATATCACAGAAAAATTTCGAGATAGAGGGAAAAGATTCAAGGGAAAATATAATGCTACAATTTTATAGGGGAAATTTGAGAGCCATGATCACCTACATCCTGAAGGGACATGGGACATAAAAAGAAAAGAAGCCTTGTTGCCCATTAATGGTGAGTTTGATCCTCACTAGGCAGTCTATAAATAACCTAACAAGGGTTGACATGTAATAAAAATCAACCAACCTTGCTTAAACTCTCTCTTTTTTTTTTCTAAATCAAAAATTTCATCCTTCCTTTACTGTCATGTAATGAATATCCTTTTTCTTTTTTTTCCTTCAACTTGTCCTCCTTGGCAATTTTACTTTCATTCATTGACAAGAGTATTTTAAGAAAATGGGAGAAGTAATCCTAATCAGGAGGGGGTGTACTTGATGATGATGGTGGTCGGGGCAGCTTACTGCCACTTTTCAGCAAAGCTGTTTCCATGGTTACACCTTCAAACAGAAACCCACACATTCGAACAGGTGTGGCCACATTTACCACATTTAGAGTTTTGGACGGCTATTTGATGCAAAAAAAGCCTTTGACTTTGTGCCAATCAACAGAACAAGTTCTGCAGACAAGATGTAGCCAACTGTGACACAAATTATAGAAATCACATCCTCATAGACGTTATATCATTCGCAAAGTAAATAATGCCATTTTTTTGGATAGGAATAAAGAGACATTCAAATGTAGCAAAAAAAAAATATTTTTTTTAAAAACAATCATATTTATTAACAATGATAAAAATATTGTATGAAATATATTTTTTCTTTAAAAAATCTGGAATTCTGATAATGCAGCACCAATCTTACCAACATCTCCATACAAATACAAAGCATGAGTTTTTTTGTAGCCAGACATTGCTAGATGTAAATTGCATTTTATACATAGGAGAGTAATAGGAGATACAGTTCAACAGCTAAGGACACAATTCCTGTTTTATAAACATCTCTATACAAATATAAGGCATGAGTTTTTCTATAGCTAGACCTCACTAGATATTCTTTTATTATTTTGAAGTAATAAAAACTTATTCAACTGTAACAAAAGATAAATTTGTCAAGAATATAACTCATGATTAACAGTGACAAAGGTCAAACAGAAAACTCTTTTTTTTTTTTTTCATTCCTTGTTTAAAAATCTGAAATTCTAGATGAAAAGAATTCTTACCATTCTAAATTGAGTACTTCCATCTTTTTAAAGGTTTTACTATTAAACTAAGTTTTTTTTTTTTTTTTTTTTTCTACGATTTAATTATTTCATAATTAACCCAAAATTAAATTGAGTGATTTGATTAAATAGAAAATTGTTTCACATCTCCAGCATTTACTGATTTGAGAAAATCTAGTAAATATGTCTCAGGTTATTTGGAAATTAATATCACATTTTGATATTTGAGAGAAACTTGATTTTCAACAAAATAAAAATTTATTTAAATGAAATAGGAATATATCGCAAACAATCATCATTATTAGCAATATCAAAAGCCTGATGTGAAATTAATTCTTTACACACATGAATGCTACCAAACAAGACAAATATACATGAGGCCTATTTAATGAATGAAAAACAAACAATACAGAAATAAAAAATGCCATAATTTCTCTCTCTCTCTCTCTCTCATATATATATATATATATATATATATATATATATATATATAAGAATGGACGCATGGCTGAGTGGTTAGAACATTCACTTTCTGACCATGAGACCTGGGTTTGACTCTCACCACGGTTGATTTGTCAGGAAGGAAGCTTCCTGATGTTATCAGTTTGGAGTGGAGGTGCAATCCCAGCATGCAGCACCTTTGGAAAATGACTGAAAATCATACCACTGGTTGGCCAAAGCCTTGTGAGTGAAATTGTGTAGATGGAACCCTTTGGGGGCCGTCAATAGCTGTGCTAGCACAAAGTCACAAGTCATCGTGACCAAGGGTTTGAGCCCTTGTTCAAATTGTTGATCATGATAGATAACATGCTCTTTTGAAAGAAACTGTAACTAAGGTCTGCTCAGCATAGTTGCAGTATAAACCACAGCTGGGCTCTGTGGGTGTTGAGAAAACCTGCCTGAGTGAGCATCTGCAATAGAGATTGGCTAACCACCTTAATAGATGGGTATGCTCTAATACGAATGGCCAGGTATTATATGTATAAAAATGATAAAAATATACTTTAAGGTATACTATATTTATGACTAAATGTGCTCAATATCAGAGTGGGAGTCAATTAGATAGAAATTGAAGTAAATATTATTTACATTGTTGCCATATTAACAACGTTTTGGCCATTGTTCAATGCCTTCTTCAGTATACATTGGAATTTTGGACTGAGCCCTTTTACTTGTATTATTTTATTATTTACATTATTCGGACTCTTATCCTTGTCTTCATTGCCATACTGACAATGTTTCAGCCATTGTATACTCTGGCCTTCTTCAGGTGAATGGAATTTCAACCCGAACCGTTTATTTCTTCCACCGAGGCAGATTGTTCTAGTTCCATGTGCCATGCCTCTACCAAATGTTTGTTATTTCCCTTTAACTCAACTCTCCAAGTCTTTTTCTTCACCAAAAATGCTTGTTCAGCTCAGGAGAGCGCAGAAATGAATACAATATGAGAACCAGTAATAAGCAGTGCTAGAGAAAAGCAATGAACAACAACAAAAAAATTACAATATAAGTGCTGG
Organism: Acanthosepion pharaonis; assembly: GCA_903632075.3. Lineage (NCBI taxonomy): Eukaryota > Metazoa > Mollusca > Cephalopoda > Sepiida > Sepiidae > Acanthosepion > Acanthosepion pharaonis. Next base: position 214,199 of record CAHIKZ030001622.1, on the reverse strand, counting down.
TAAAAAATGCAAATAACAAAAAAAATTACAATATGAGAACTGGTAAAAAATTGATGCTGAAACATTAGGTTTATAAGTTCCAAAAATTCATACACAGATGTCCTACATGTACATAACACAATGAATAAAGACATTGGTTACATCCAATGACTAGACCTAAGGAGCAGTGGACTGGTATTGAACCAAAAAAACATAGAGTTGAGTTAAACTATGAACATAGACACATGGACTGTGCTTGGAAAATAAAACATCCTTATAACTCTAGATACATACATACAACCTATACGTCCAGTTAAAAAGTAAAAATAAAATCATCCTTGATAATGGCTAAAAGTATAGCCGAAAACACTCAGAATTACAGAACATTTGGACAGTTTTTACACACTTGGTGTCCAGAAAAGAAAACACTTGTTTGAACACAAGAAAAATTAAATAAAAAGCTTAATGGCATTACCTTGTTTGTTGTCTTTAATGAAACATGTAACAAAAAAGACTATATAAAATAAGTAATAATAGTTGTGTAAGATATATATATATATATATATATATATATATATATATATATATATAAACACACACACACACACACACACATCATATATATATATGTATATAAAGAAAGAAAAGTAAGATATATAATCCAGTGTTCTTATAGATATTTTTATTTTTACAAAATAGTGCTCAATGTAAATTTAAAGAGCATTAATATTATAAATTAATTGATTTAAAATGTTTTTTTTTTGCTAAACAGTTCTAATATATTCAAAAATGGGAAGATAAAAGTTACAAATTTAATTTTGTAATTAAATTAAAGACATTAGTTCCATTTCATCCTCAAGCTATATGAGTAGTATATATATGTTTGTGTGTATATGAGTAGTGTGTGTGTGTACAGATACGTAAATGTATGAACAAAAATTTGATTCCACGGAACATATATACATATTTGAATATGCACGAAGGCACTCTTGAGAGCTCTTTCGGCTAACTTAACAAAAGGGGAAACAATCATACATGTGAGAAGAGAGAAAAACACACACATTATATATATATTATATGGGGATACCCAGTACTGCTCAGAAGATCTCTGAATAATAGCTTATTATTGACAATTTATTGATATTTTTCAGCCATCCTATGGAAAATAATTTTTTATTCAATCTTTAAAGTTAAACATCAAAATAACTAAATTTAGGAATATACCACACTTGGGGAAAGAGGGGGGCTAAGCATCCCATATTTTTATTTAAAAAGACACTTTATTTTTCAATTTAATTTATATTTCAATTTAAATACAAACATAAATACTTTGTTAATGTTTTCAAACAAATCAAACTTAGATAAAACTTCATTAACCTTTTTTCAAATTATTATTAATAAAACAGTAATTAAACTTAAGATATATTTAAACATTTAATTTAATTATTTTTTTCAAGCAAAAACTATAGCGAGCCTTACTTAGAAAAATAATCATTTACTATTTATTTTGGAGGGGAATTTAGATTTTTTTTTAAGTAAATAAAATTCTACTTTTAAAAATTACATTTAAAGAAGCAAACATTTCTCTGTAAATGAATTTAATTACTATTTTCAAAGAATAGAAGCAAGATACATTGAGAATTTAGTTGTGAAAAAAATTGTTTTAATTTCAAGTTGTATTTGAAAAGAAAAAAACTTTAGTTAAATAAAAATTAGTGACAGTTAACATTAGTCACATTGAATATTTGTTTTACATATTTAACTATATTTTATTTAAATTAATTTTCGAAAAAATAAGGTTCTCTTTAGTTTTTTTAATAAAACTTAATTAAAAATTATTTACTTTTTTATGTTAGTTACAAACAAAAAAAAAACAATGAAGTTTATTTTTTAAAGATTGAATGAAAAATTTATTTTCCATCAGATGGACGAAAAATATAATATGCACACACATAAACACATACAAACATCTGTCGTTTAGGGTGATACTGAGTCTGTATATACAGACAAACCTCTCAACAATGAACTAATAGGGATGTCCATTAAAGTTGATTGTCCAGAGATGGGAAGAGATTATCTTTCAGTTATAAAACCGCTATAGTAACTACCAGTAGTTATGATCATAATGTAAATACTATAAACATGTGTATATGGCATAAATAAATATATACTTAATAAAGATATATTAATCAAAATAACAAAAATAATGCATGACTGACAATTTGGAAGTTTGTTTGCCTGCTGATTTTGTCTGTTGCATCCAAAGTCTATTGATCGGGGGTGGGGTTCCATAGATGAGGGGTTTGTCTGTACATTCACTGTCAACATTCACCCGCAAGTATATGCAAAGCAATTGGTAAGAAAGAAAGAAAGAAAATATGAAACCAACAATACACACACACACACACACACACACACATTAATTAATGTAGTTTTCTGGATATGCACACTAACTCAAATATTTGAATAAATAAATATTAAACTTTTTGTCAAATAATTGTATTTAATTTCTTCTTTTAAATTTACTTTGTTGATTTAATATTCATTTTATGAAAGTTATTCTTTTATTTACTATAGATGTGAAAATAAATTCAAAATAAATTCATTCATTTTTACTTTTGAGAATTTCAAATGAACTCTAATGCATTTTAATTTTAAAATATCTTTGTAAATACAAATCATACAATAATTTTTTCACAAAAAGCTGACTAGGGTGATAATGAGTCTGTATATATATTTATTTTGTCACTAATTACTGTAGTTTTTTAGTTTTAGCTGGAGACACACACATACAGACAACTGGCCTTTATATATGTATAGCCATGCTATATTGATGTAAATTCCAACCACTCAAAACACATCTTTACACAGCGGAATCACTTTCAGGTTATCCACAAATTCATCTTCAACCAAAACAAACATGATTATGAGATGGCATTGGAAAACGATGGATACAAAACCAAGCTAGTCTATATGAATATGGATAATTCTTCCAATATATGTGATAGGAGGAAAAATAGGACCAGAAAAATATTATGGTTTACCCCACCATACAATTTAGCTGTAACCACCAAAATAGGAAAGGAATTTTTTAAAATATTAAATAAGGATTTCCCCCTATCCAATGCTTTATACAAAATTTTCCATAGGAATACAGTCAAATTGAGCTACAGTTGTATACCCAATATGGCTAATTGGATTAACAAATATAATATTAAAAAGACTAAAAATAAACAAAATACCAATCCCCCTAAATGCAACTGCAGAAATAAAGCATCCTGCTTACTTAAGGGCAAATGCCAGCATGAATGCATAGTTTATAAAGTAGAAGTATACAAAAATAAACCTAACATTAGATGTGAGAACAAAAAAGTTTATATTGGTTCTACTTGAGGAATTTAAAAAAAAAAGATACTATAATCACATAAGCAGTTTCAAACATGAAAGTTATAGACATAGTACGAGCCACTCTAACCACATATAAGAAATTAAAAAAAGGTGGAGGAATTGACCCAATTTTAAAATGGGAGATATTAAAGAAATGTTATAGATATAAAGTGGGCAATAGGTATTGCCTCCTATGCATGGAGGAGAAACTAGTCAGAGCTACTTTCAGTAAACCTGATATGTTACTTAACCAAAGATTAAAAATCAAAATCCTTAATGGGTGTAAACATAAGAAAGCATGGTTACTGGAATAAAAGAATAATAATTATTTTAATTTGTTTTTTTTAATGTCATATGGTTTTATGCGAATTTTAGTTTTTAGTGTTTGTTTTTACCAATAAATATGTTCCTTTGTCATATCCTCTTCAGCCAGTTTACCCTGAAGATCCATTTAGGTGAAATCTAGGTAGGTAGTTTCTGGCTCACTTGGATTTTTTATACTCTACTCTACTTAGTGTATTGAGCACTTTACATTTTTTCTTATTTTACTTGATTGGGATTTTTACTTTTGGCTAGTCTTGGGTGATTTCTTCTTTCATTTTTTTTATTTTTTTTTTACCTACTCAGATGTTTTTAGTCTTTTCTTTTTTTTTCTAAATTTTTTCTCCAGATACCTGTTTTTTTTAAATATATTTTTATTTGCAAATTGTACTATCCAGGTTTTTTTATACCAGGTATTAAAATAAACATGATATTCTTTATATATATATATATATATATATATATATATATGTGAGTAACATATATCCTTAAGAAACTGTGATCCTGACCAA